>JABUQX010106610.1:37500-42500 GCA_015478945.1 Trachelipus rathkii | reverse complement strand
AATAGCTTATTTTCTAGAAATTACAACAGAAATAAAAGTGCTAATTTTTTTCCTAGAAGTTACAAGAGAAATAAAAAGTGTATAGCTTATTTCAAAGAAATTACTAGAATTTAAACAGTATAAGGTATATTGCCTAGAAATTACAAGAGAAATAAAACTGTGCAATTTATTTCATAGAAACTTAAAAAAAAAAAATACAGCGTATAGTTTGCTTCCTAGAAATTTCAAGATAAATAAAACAGTATATAGTTTATTTTCTAGAAATTACAAAAGATATTAAAGAGTTTATCTGTTTTCATTTTTTTAAAAGAGTTTAAGAAGAAGAAATGTCCTTACACAAAAATAGAGCAACGAAGATGTTGAATCTGAAACCCTGCAACGAACTTCCAAGACTGAAACATAAAAGATGAAGAGAAAGGAATTTTTATACAAAAGAAAAGTTTGGTGGAATATAAGAATATATATATATATATATATATATAGTATATATATATATAAATATATATATATATATATATATATATATATATATATATATATATATATATATATATATATATATATATATATATATATATAAATATATAAATATATATAAATATATATATATATATATATATATATATATATATATATATATATATATAATCAAGTAGAAATGAGAAAACTGTTTGGTTCGCGAAGATTTGAGATTGTTGGAAGCACAAAAAGAGAATTTCTAGCGGAGGCAACACTATATGAAGGTTGCAATAAAAGTGACTTTCTGATTATTCAACGACATGATGAGGCAGCAGCATTGAGGAAAAGTTTTAGAGGTGTTCAAGCTGTCGAAATATCCAGCGATATTGTAAGTTCAATGGTGTTCAATTTCATTAGAAACTTTATTCGCTCAGTTAAGGCAACTTGTCCTGTTTTAAGGTCACCAAGGCGGACAATTATTTTAATATAAAAAAAAAAATAGGGAAAATTTTCCCTGAGAGGACAAAGCTAAAAAAAAGTGCGAAACAAGGTGGGTGGAAAGTTACGATGGATTGTTACAAAGCATTTGTTGAATATTAATAGAAGCTTGAGATGAATCAAGATATTGAAGCTTTTTCATAAACCTCAAAACTTTTGGAATCTTTAGTCAAGAGCGAATAGGTTATATATAGGTTTAATAGTGATTTCAGCTTTATTCTCCTTTTACTCTTCCATTATGTACTTACATTTCAGTCTCCATCATTAGTGACAGCGACTGCTATTAATCATAATGAAAGCCTGTTTTGAAAGATTTTCGCGTAAACATCGATGAAAAATTTTTCATTCACTTTCAAAGTTGCAACAGAACTTCTGCTTCCTGTTACTGAAGAAATGAAAATCCTGCATATAAGAAGCAATGCAAAATGAAAAGAAATAAAGCATTGCAATTCATTTTCTTGTTCATTTTTCATTCCAGTTATAGAACAAGTTCGTAAGTTATAGACCCCATACTTAACAATCTTAGTAAAGTCACTCCAGCGACATTTATTTAAAAACTTTACAAATTTTTTGTTTAAATTTAATCTATACGAGCACACACATATACCGTATTGTTAAGAATTTTATCATCTATCTCACTCACAACGTGCAAAGGTATAATATATGCTTTATATATATATATATATATATATATATATATATATATATATATATATATATATATTAGTAGAATAAGAATATATTATATATATATATTATATATTTTTATATATATATATATATATATATATATATATATATATATATATATATATATATATATATATATATATATATATATATATATATATATATATATATTCTTAATCTTAAACTCCTTTCCCCCGAAAAAATTTCTTGGCTACGACCCTGTCAAGAGTACCCTAATGGGTACATTATAATGCACTCCAGTGCCCAATGGTTGGCCACCATTTCGCGCTCATTTGCACATTCTTCTTACACTGGAGTAGGCTCTCCTTTACACTCCACAAAACACTATTACAGACAACACTTTTCTTTTAAAAAAATGAAACCAAAAATGACATCGACAAGACCAGCCTCGGAGAAGTCAAGAGGGGCGGTTTCCAAAAATAGCTCCTCATTCACCCCTTCCCCAGCACCCTTTGGGAATTGATGGTCTACCCTTGGTAGGGTTGGTACAGTCACGGAATTCCTGGCATCTTCTGATACGCGACCTCCTTTCTTCAAAATATTCTGCAACCTTCTAGGCCCTTTACTCTAATTTTTACTTTGTTGAACATTACCTTTTCTCCTCCAAACATCATCTCTTATTCTTAGCCGAAACTCAAGTTGAACATCACCTCTCCTCGTCTAAACTTCATCTCTTATCCTTAACCGAAACTCCTGAAGGTGTTTGAGGGAGCTGTAGGCATGCCCGACTCTTTAACCTCTTACTGTCTCTATCACTAAAGTTTCAGTTAAAAGCGGCTGTTGCCTTCTGGGGTGTATGATTTGGAGTCTTCCAAATTTTATATCTTATGGCTACGGCAGTTCTGTCAATCTACTGCTAAATTCATCTGATATCTCTCTCTCTCTCTCTCTCTCTCTCTCTCTCTCTCTCTCTCTCTCTCTCTCTCTCTCTCTCTCTCTCTCTCTCTCTCTCTTCTCTCTCTCTCTCTATCCTTTCCTCTCGTCTCTCTCTCTCTCTCTCTCTCCTCTCTCTCTCTCTCTCTCTCTCTCTCTCTCTCTTCTCTCTCTCTCCTCTCTCTCTCTCTCTCTCTCTCTCTCTCTCTCTCTCTTCAAACTCAACTATTTATACTAAATTCTTCGACTATTTAATCTCCAAATTAGAACACATTCTCTCTTCTTCACGTTTCTCTGAAATATTAATAGTTGGTGATTTCAACGTTCTCCACCATCAATGGCTTTACTCTAATTCTTAAGATACAGCACGTGAACTTGCCAACTACTTTTCTACGCATATTGACATTGAGCAGTGGGTGCAACTCCCTACGTGATTCCATGGTCGCCTTCGACATGAACCCAACATTTCAGACCTTTTTCTTAGCTTCTAATCATTCACAATATTCAGTTAAACTCTTTCCCAATCTGGCTTTCTACTATCACCTCTTCTATCTCTTCAAGACTTTTGCAGAAAAGACAATAGCCTACCGAGGTGATTGATTCTCTCTGGCATCTGCTTGTTCTCATTCTATTCACGGCAGGGTCGCCACTTTCTGGAATTAACGTCGTCTTTAAACCCCAAAAATTCATATCACTTGTATTTTATTCCGGAAACGTACATAATCTATTTTCCATAACATTAAAAACTCTTTTCTCAGTTGTCTGTTCTTTATAGAGGTGTCGTTTATTCCTACATGGAGCATGCCTCCCACACATAGGGTGGTTTCACTAGCACGGCTCTACTTGAAATGATGGAATGCAAGGCTTTACTTCTTATCAACTCTCCTGCTCTCACTAATTCTTTCCTGCTCTCACTAACTCTCTCCTGCTCTCACTAACTCTCCTGCTCTCACTAAATCTCTCATGCTCTCACTAATTCTCTCCTGCTCTCACTAACTCTCTACTGCTCTCACCAACTCTCTCCTGATCTCACTAACTCTCTCCTGCTCTCACTAACTCTCTTCTGCTCTCACTAACTCTCTCCTGCTCTCACTAACTCTCTCCTGCTCTCACTAACTCTCTCCTGCTCTCACTAACTCTCTACTGCTCTCACTAATTCTCTCCTGCTCTCACTAACTCTCTCCTGCTCTCACTTACTCTCTCCTGCTCTCACTAGTTTTCTCCTGCTCTCACTAACTTTCTCCTGCTCTCACTAACTCTCTCCAGCTCTCACTAACTCTCTCCTGATCTCACTATCTCTCTCCCCTACTCTCACTAATTCTCTCCTGCTCTCACAAACTCTCTCCTACTCTCACTAACTCTCTCCTACTCTCACTAACTTTCCCCTGCTCTCACTAACTCTCTCCAGCTCTCACTAACTCTTTCCTGCTCTCACTATCTCTCTCCTGCTCTCACTAACTCTCTCCTACTCTCACTAACTCTCTCCTACTCTCACTAACTTTCTCCTGCTCTCACTAACTCTCTCCTGCTCTCACTAACTCTCTCCTGCTCTAACTAATTCTCTCATGCTCTCACTAACTCTCTCCTGCTCTCACTAACTCTCCTGCTCTCACTAACTCTCTACTGCTCTCACTAATTCTCTCCTGCTCTCACTAACTCTCTCCTGCTCTCACAAACTCTCTCCTACTCTCACTCACTCTTTCCTACTCTCACTAACTCTCTCCTGCTCTCACTAACTCTCCTGCTCTCACTAACTCTCCTGCTCTCACTAACTCTCTCCTGCTCTCACTAACTCTTCAGCTCTCACTAAATCTCTCCTGCTCTCACTAACTCTCTCCTGCTCTCGCTAACTTTCTCATGCTCTCACTAACTCTCCTGCTCTCACTAACTCTCTCATGCTCTCACTAATTCTCTCCTGCTCTCACTAAACTCTCTCCTGCTCTCACTAACTCTCTCCTGTTCTCACTAACTCTCCAGCTCTAACTATTCTCTCATGCTCTCACTAACTCTCTCCTGCTCTCACTAACTCTCCTGCTCTCCCTAACTCTCTCCTGCTCTCACTAACTCTCTCCTGCTCTCACTAACTCTCTACTGCTCTCACTAATTCTCTCCTGCTCTCACTAACTCTCTTCTGCTCTCACAAAATCTCCCCTACTCTCACTAACTCTCTCCTACTCTCACTAACTCTTTCCTGCTCTCACTAACTCTCTCCTGCTCTCACTAACTCTCTCATGCTCTCACTAACTCTCTCCTGCTCTCACTAACTCTCCTGCTCTCACTAACTCTTTCCTGCTCTCACTAACTCTTCTGCTCTCACTAACTCTCTTCTGCTCTCACTAACTCTCTACTGCTCTCACTAATTCTTTCCTGCTCTCACTAATTCTCTTCTGCTCTCACTAACTCTCTACTGCTTTCACTAACTCTCTCCTGCTCTCACTAATTCTCTCCTGCTCTCACTA
>JABUQX010106610.1:27500-32500 GCA_015478945.1 Trachelipus rathkii | reverse complement strand
TCTGATCAACAACAAACGAACAAAACAAACAACACAACAACAACAAACAACAAAAAACAACAACAACAAACATAAACAGGAACAACAACAACAACAACCAACTAACAACAACAACAACAAACAACAACAACAACCCAACAACAAAATTCATTAAGTTGTAATTAGCGTTAGAACACATGTTTCCCAAGCAGAAGCTTTGTTAGTTTATCATTAGGAACGATGGTCGACGGTTATTTATTGCTTGAATCAGAAGATATAAAGTATTATATTTTAATTTAATTTTTTAATTTTATTTCCATAAATTTGTTAAATTTGGCACCTTTTCCATCTTAAATTTCTCTTTTTATTATTGACATAATTTCTTATAAATTTATTTACTTGCTTGGTAAAATATGATACTTTTTAATTTATGAAATAATATGAGAGCGTTAGTGAGAAAAAATTATATTTGGACTCTCCTCTCTCTCTTCTCATCTCTCATCTCTCTAACTCTCTCTCTCTCTCTCTCATTTCTCTCTCTCTCTCTGCTCTCTCTCTCTCTCTCATCTCTCTCTCTCTCTTTCTCGAATTCCTCTCATCTCTCTCAAATCTGACACTAATCCGATTAAATCGACTCCAAATTTTGACTCTTTATTTATTTTGGAATTTCTGATTTCCGATAATCCAGTAATAATCGAGAAGATTTTTCAAAACTGACTTAAAATTTCGAGTCCACCAAATTTACCGATTTACTACGGATTTCCGATCTATCGATTCTGTAGACTTTCCGATTCTCAAGAATAATATCGATCTTCAATCCTAAAGTTCACATAGAGTTGTGGCCACGAAATAGACCCTACATATAGATTGATGTTTTCAGTTTAAATGATGCCTGTAAAAAAAATAGTTGCAAATGGAATTAAAAATTTTTGAACTTTCAAACTTTTTTATAATTACAAATGAAGATAAGACTTTATTTGGAAAATAACTCAGAAATCTTCAAATTCTTGTGATATCAAATAAAGATAAGACTTGATCAAAATAGCTTTGAATCTCTTAAACTATTATGATTGCAAATGAAGATAAGACTTGATTGAAGCAACTCTGAATCTTGAAATCTTCATGACCTTATGATAACAATTTAAAAATGAAGATAATATTTGATCAAAATACATTTGATTAGTCTGAGTGTTCAAACTCTTATGACTGCATATGAAGATAAGATTTGATAAAAATATTTTTGAATCATCAAACTTTTTTATTATAATTGAAGATAAGATTTGATCAAAATTGATTTGAATCTTTAAACTCTTGTGATTACAGATAAGATTAAATTTGAATCTTCAAACTCTTAAGACTGAAAATGAAGATAAGATTTGATAAAAATAGATCTGAATCTTCAAACTCTTGCTATTATAATCATAGAAAAGATATGATTACAAATGAAGATTAGGTTTGATCAAAATTGCTTTGAATCTTCAAATTCTTGTGATTACAAATGAAGATAAGACATGAACAAAATGATTCTGACTCTTCAGACTATGTGATTTCAAATGAAGATTAGATTTTATTAAAATAACTTTCAATATTGAAACAATTGAGATTAAAAAATCTACGTAAAATTTTTATATGTATTTTATTTCCATTTTTCATTTGATTTCATTTTGTTCATTTAATTATTTATTTTTATTTTTTATTTTTATTTTTATTTTTATTTTTCATTTTATTCATTTATTTTTTTATTGTTTGATCTTGTTAATGGGAAATTCAGAGGTACTTTACAACAAATTTTTCAACCTTATCTAGAGGCGTTCTTATTCCTCGGTTTTAGGGAGTGTGACCTAGCACGACCAGCAATTCTCTGGCATCAATCAGTTGTGAACGAGTCGCGTACGTTGCTTCGCCCCGAACGCTGCTCCGTATCCTGCTCCATAGTCCCATGGTTCATTTTTTTAAGTAAAGGTGTGTGACTACACGACCACAATTCTCGACTCATCAATGGGTGTGTGTGTGAGAATCACCGCGTAAAACCGCTCACCGATAGTTTAAAATATATAATATATATAATTATGTAGGTGAATATATATAAAAATATATATAAGCAGTAGAACCATAAATTTTGTTATTAGTGAGTCCATAATAATACGATCAGTTATATATTCAAGTAGTGTATATAATCATTATTCGTATATTAAGAATAATATTAATAATATACTATAGAGTGAGTAAAGGAGTATTAATAATTATATTCTAATGTTTATTGATGAGCAGAAAGTATATATCTGTGGATCGTATATTGAGCATCAACACCCCAAAACCAGGAAAGGGACTTAGAAGGTTGAAATTTATGGTGAGTGAATAGAAGCCGAACGAGATCTGTGTGATATGAGTTATATTAGTATGATGGTGTTCGAACAATGTATGGTCTTCTGCGGTGCTTTTGCTTATAGAGGGTGAGCTAGTAAAAGATTTACTGGCTCCTGTGTCTGACATTTATTTTATAAGACAAACCTCGAAGCGTTGTTATACCTGACTTTGTCTTGTCCAAACGTCACCGACTCGAGTGTTGTGTATGTGCGCAGATAACCTCAAATACAGGTATTGAGGATCAGCCGTCAGGTGTATATATATAGAGTAAGCAGAGCTTGATAAAGCTAGACACAAGAATAGTAAAATCTACAGAGTAATCAATATATTATAGAGGCAAAGAAGAAAAAAAAGTCTCATATAGAACGGAGCAAACATGAGCTTGGCGGCACGGAAGATTGCCATAGATACATAAGTAAAGTGAAGAATCTTGGAATGAGTAAGAAGGAGAAGGAGGAAGGTGGAAGAGGTGGTCCTCAACGGGAGAGGAGATATGGCAGGAGGAAGGAGGGGGTGAGAAGGAGTGCTCATTGACATAAGCACTTGAGCAGAGTTAGACAGAAAATCACATAGTGTCATATGAGGCAGAGAGACTCAGAAGGAATAAGAAGAGTAAGGAATTTCATATTGACGGAGCAAATGAATCAGCGTAGATTGAAAGGCACAGAGTCGGCAGATAAGAAGGAGGAAGGAGGAAGGAGCAAGAAAAAGTCTCTTTGGTTACTTTAAGAGTCAAATGAGTGATGGTATGTATTCTGTTTGCTTTATCGGTACGTATCCGTGTGGTGCCTGAGAGTTAGTAAACATATACGTATAACTAGTTTATATATATATGTTTGTATAGTAACATAGCTTACTAATGCTACTTTAAAGGAGTACTAAGAAACCCCTAATGAGATATTTGGTATAATACCCAAAATCGAGATTTTGTCTTTAAAAATGATAAATTTTATAAAAAGACGAATATACGTATTATTAATACATTATAGACGCACGCTCTAACAGCAGCTTTAATATTGACCAAATATTAATGAAATCTAAGCGCATATAGAACTTAATGAGGTGGTCTATATTAATCAATAACACAAGGTGGAACCTATAATGTTGAGCATAGCTCTGACGAGACTCGATTATAACATAACTAGAACATAACGATTGTATTTAATGTGTGTCATATGTACAATTATGTGATTTTACATATTACTAACATTATTACTATCGCTATTGTATTACTAAGGTCACCTGGCAGTATTACATACCATCAGTGCTACATCTCTCCAATTACTTCATATGTTTTAATAACATTAGAAGTGCTTTTTCTTCTCTTTCTCATTTTTATTCATAACACTAAGCAATTTGACTCTATGGTATCAAATTTCTGAATCTAGCTCCAATAACATGTTAATAGTGAGACATATATGTATTTTTTATTTAATAGTCAATTTTCCAGGTATGGCACTTGAACGTAATAGAATTGATTGTTGAAATGGAAATAATTGTGATCCATAACAATTTTTAAAGAAATTTAAGTAATAAGATGTCGCTCGATTGACATCTCCCTGATTTTCAAGTCTCTCTCAAAGAGACTAGAAAATACTCACCTATGGGGGGTGGCTACATGGGGTATCAAGAGGGGGTTGATACCTACATAGTTTTAGCTGCTTTACTATCTTACGTCACTACTCTCTTGACATGTAAAAGTAATAAACATAGCAAAAATAAGTTTTGTATAAAAATAATTTATTAAATCATATTTATGTTTTTAATTAAAAATAGCAAGTAATCCCTTATATTTATTTTATTCGTGCAATTTTAACTAAAAATATTTTCAAAGTTTTTTAAAGCTTCTATAATAAATTATTGTCGTTGAACATATATTTTATAATTAATTAGTTATTATTATTATTATTTATTATTATTATTATTATTAAATTAATTATTATTATCTATTATTATTATTATTATTAATTATTATTATTAATTATTAATTAATTATTATATGTATTCATTATTATTATTATTATTATTATTAATTATTATTATTATTATTATTATTATTATATATTTATACTATGTTTTAATTATGATCTTTATTGTTTTTTATTATTATTTATTCACAATGTTTCTATAATTTCCGCCGCGGCACCCTTGTTGTGCTAAAAAAATTTCGCGGCACACCTACTCTTAAATTGGTTTGAGTATTTAGTCTTAGGAAAACAAGAAAACACAATGCAAATTTAATGCTCATTTACCCTTAATGTGAAGAATGAAACTGTTTTAATGAATTTTTCATTCATTATTTTCTTTAAGTTTATGGGAAGTTTTGTCAATTTTACCCTTAAATCACTTGACGCCGAAAGTTTACTCCTGTATCTGTTTTTATGTAAGCATACGTTGAGACATGCAGAATCGCATAGATAAGTGGTAAAACGCAACAATCTTTTTTTAATGCTATCTTTGACAACAACATTATTTTCTGCATACACCATTACCAGAACTCTCTTGGCCCCTTCGTGTATTTAAGTTCAAGTGCGGTCTTCACTTATGTCCAAAGATTTTGAAAAGCTTACTGTCATCCAGTAATGGTTAAACGTTTCAGGTTCACACAAAATGTGTTTGTCATCCAGGCTGTAACATCCTCCAGAATCAATATC
>JABUQX010106610.1:0-22500 GCA_015478945.1 Trachelipus rathkii | reverse complement strand
GTTTAAAACTACCATTGCGATTTGCCCTTATTTGCTCTAGACAGAGTTTGCAGATCTTAATTTTATTACACGTATTATTAGCCTGATACTTTTTGTAACATTCAGCATTATATAATTCGCGATTACATTCATGACATTCATGGAAAACATCATGTTTGAATGATCCTTTATATTTATCATCTAAACATTGTTACCATCCATAATGCTCACAGTCTAGTTTATGGGTAATATTATTACTATTGAAAGTGTAGCAATAAGTGCATATATACCGTTCATATAAGTGTTCTTTATGGTAATGATTATTCACTATTGAAGTGTAGCATAAGTGCATATATAATCGGTTCATATAAGTATTGCCTTTTTTCTGTATTTGGATGTTGAGTATAACTCAAAACATAACTTTTAATCTATTTCAATACAAGCATAAGTAATGGTTTCTTCTCCATCCTGCTCCGAGTAATGTAATAGAATCATCTCGTTCTCGATTGGAGGATTTATACGTCTTTTTACCCCACTACTCAGGTCCAAATACAATGATACTCCACCACTTCTTTCGATATTCTCGATTTTCAAAAAAGTCGGTGACTCATGAATAGGCAATCTGCTATTATTCCATCACCAACACTTTCTAGCAAATATTTTTGCTGCTTTCTCAATTGTGCACGCATGAATACCTCTGGTCTCTACACACTCTCATGATATTTTCCTAAACAACACAACAGCCTTGAAAGCACAGCCAACAGATCCGTTCTCGAGATGGACTTTACTAATGTAAGGATGTTTGAAACTAACATTTTGAGGCTCAAATATACGCTTTGTCATTATCATACCTTGCCTTTTAGCTATTCATAAAGAACAGTAGAAGACTGCTCTGAATTTTGGAAGTTACCAATACATTTTGCCAATTCGGTGTCAGGAAGATTACAGATCTTCTGCATCATCTCTTGTCACTGCGATTATGTTGGATATGTCCCTTAAAACGAGTGTATAGCATAAATATTTTCCAGGTCAGCGTTGATTGAGCTGCGACCGAATGTGCGCATAGAGTGTGAATTGCCTACCTCTCCATCATCTTGTGCTATCATATCTCCAAGTCTTGTATAATACAGCATACAACACTATCGTATTAATAAACCATTTCGAATATGTCTCAGATAACTCTTGCCTTATGGATGAAAAGTTAGAAGTCATGAGAGCGTGTGACTTCATAAGATATAGACGATAGTCCAATGACTTTTAAGTTTTCTCTACAAGAGAACATGCGTATAGTGTATCCTGTGACACCATGGTCTTCAGCTTCTGTAGTAGGGCACATTCTATTTCCGGAGATAGATACTGGCATGAGAAAAATCTTTTGAGTTAGCGTATGAGCTTGTACGTAGATTCTGAGACGAGAACTTAAGTTTATGCTTAAAGACTCTTGTGAAAATAGATAGTATAAGTTTACTATTATATATATATGAGTATAATAGAATACTTATCTAGGAATTCTATTAATACAACTAGTAGTATATATATAGTAATAATATGATTATACTATACATTCAATTTTTACTACATATACTAGTATATATATTCATAAGTAATAACACCGCACACCGCTTTTTATTGAATGCATCGATAGCAAAATTATAAAAGAGACACTTATTATTTCACTCTTATTTTTATATGGCAATGTGCTTAATTTCTTGAAATAAATTATTAGTTAATAATCTGAAATGTATACAGTATATTTTAAAATTATGAATAACACTTTTATTATTAACATATAACACTTTACAATGTCACAACGGTATTAACATCTAAGAATCATGCATGATCGATATACAATAACCTTTAAGGTGATGCTGATCATCAGGTTGCTTCTTCGAGCTGTAGAACCTAAAGCTCATGAGTGGGAAATGGTAACTGCTCTTTTTTTTCTGGCTTTATATACGAAAACTTTCGAGATCTTACATTGTTTGACAGATCAATCCTTACAAGCGATTTCCTGCAATCTATGCAGTGATGCCAGATCATCATTACAGACATTGCTTCAGCATTGACACAGTTTTTTTAATTATTTCATTTTCTTATTACTATAATATTATATATATATTATATATATATATATATATATAATATTACCGACGGGAAGTTCTATTATATATAATATATAATTAATTATATATATGTGAGATAATATAATATATAGTTTATAATAATATAAGATAAGAAATATTATTAGACTATATAATATTATATAGAGGAGAAATATATATGATATTGATGTTTATATACTAATAAGTATATATATACAATTATAAGTATAATATATATAGTATATATATATATACCTAAGTAATATGAAAAGTATATATATAATATATAGTAATAATATTATATATAAATATAATAAGTAGATATAAGTATAATATAAATGAGTAGGTAAAAGATATGACGTATATATATAATATAAGAGTAAAACATATATATATATATATATATAATATATATGGCAGTTAATAGTATATATAGTATATATAACAATAGGAGTATTATATTAACACAGTGGGCGATTCAGGGGGCCTTAAAGGGCGGCCATGGCACAACCCGCCGAAAAGTTTTATAGACTAAAAATTTTTAAAGTATCAGAGTTCAGAGGTGTTATGGAGTAGTACCACCGGACTGCCGGACGTGCTGAGCTGGAAGTTAATGGAAAACATTTCGTATACACCCCAATATTCGATATCACTTATAATATCGTTAATCAAAGAGTCTCGTAGATTTCAAAATGCATGGTTTCAGAAAACCCATCAGAAAAAAAAAACAAACCATCAAAATAAATAAATAAATAAATCAATAAATAAAATTAGACTTATATACCATACATTATATGTTCTACTAACTTAACAACAAGATCTACAATACTCACCACACAAACAAAATACTTTATATCCGTTAATAATATAAAGTGCATAGAATTAAATTAATTTTATATAGTTCGTCGCTGTCAAGAACAAATCTCATAAGTCCTTTACTTAAAACTAGAGAAAGCAAAAAAACGTCATAATTTTAAATATTATATATATATATATATATATATATATAGTATATATAAATATATATATATTCATATATATATACTATAATAATAATATATATAATATAACATATATATATATTAGCGATCATTGCTGAATACATGCAGCGTTCCCTTACCCTTATTACAGTCTTTATGTCCATGCCTGACAAATTACAAAAATACAGTTTCACTCATTCTCATTAATCATGATCTTGCTGGTACATCACTGATTTTTTTATTTTGAAATCTTTCTCCCCGCCGTTTCGGGCATGTCTTATAATATTGTCTATTTTTTCCTGGTACATAAGCCATCGAATAGACTCATATGTGAAACTTTGGATTCTCTCTGCCTAGAATAGTAATCTTAGCTTCAGGCATGAATAAGTTTTTATAGATTGTAAAGCATAAGGATGCAATCGTTGTACATCTGCCAAAACAATCTATATCAAATTCTTTAGTGAAACTAGATTTGAACTTCTCAAAACATTTTCTAAGTATATTGACATCTTGAGCGCAGTACTTTTGACATTCTTCAAAAATATTGTATTCTTTATTTTGAAAACTATTATAGTACTCCTCAAAATCATGTTTTTCATTTGTAGACATTTTTTCTATTTCAAAGAATTTCTTTTCTGGAATAGAACCTTTATATTCCAAAGATTCATTATTTAAAAATGAATATGAAAAGAATCCCTTGGAGTATCCTTTATCACTAATACCCATGCATCTAGGCATACTTTTTAGATCGCAGGGGCAGAAGAAAACTTAAAAAGAAGAAGAAAATCACAGAGTACAGGGCAGAGAAGAAGAAGTCTCATATGACGGAGCACATGAGCTAGAGTTAGAAGAAAAGCATAGAGTGCAGGGTAGTGAAGAAGGAGGAAGGAGGAAGGAGGAAGGAGGGAGGAAGGAGTCTCATATGACGGAGCACATGAGTCAGAGTTAGAAGAAAATCACATAGTGCAGGGCAGAGAGACGGAGGAGGTAAGAAGGAGTAAGAAGTATCATATGACGGAGCAAATGAATCAGAGCTAGAAGAAAGGCACAGAGTGCAAGGCAGAGAAGAAGGAGGAAGGAGGAAGGAGCAAGAAAAAGTCTCTTGTGTCGTAGCAAATGAGTGATGACATGTAGTGGTACAGGCACCGATACGGATCCGGTGCGGTGCCGAGTTAGTAAACATATACTTAACACGTTTATATATGTTTGTGTATAACATAGCTTCAATGCTCTTAAAGGAGTCTAAGAACCCATATGAGATGTGGTATAAACCCCAAAACGAGATTTTGTCTTTAAAATGAAATTTTAATAATAATTTTAATATATATATTAATAATAATAATATATATATTTGTATGTAAAAATGAAATTTTAAAGACCTATAAGTTATTAATTACATAGACGCACGCTCTAACAAGAGCTTTATATTGCACAAATATATGAAACTTAGCGCAGAGAACTTAAGTGGTGGTCTCTTAATCATACACAAAGGCGACCTAATGTTGCACATCTGAGGTACTCGATTAAAAACTAGCACTCGATTTGTTTAATGTGTGCTATGTACAATCATTTGAGTTCATAGTCTAACTTATTCTATCATTACCAAGCCTGGCTAAATACATCAGTCTTACATTCTCTTACTTCATATTATAATAACACCTCAAGTTTTCTTTTGTATTTTTATTCAAGTTTAACTTGCATTTACATCTTCCAAATTTTTTAATTTTACTCCATTACAGTTTATATATGATATAAAGTTTATTTCATATTTTCATACTTTTTATTTTATAAAATTTTATAAGTAAAAAGTTTAATAATTTTTACTAAAATTTTAAGAAATTTTATAAAAAAAATGTACTTTACATACCCTAAAGCTGCTCAATAGAGCAAACCATGGCGTGGCATGGGTATAGAGGGGGTGCTAAACCCTATTTCATTGCTTTACTACTTTACGTCATATTTTTGTTGACATGTAATAAGTATAAGCATGTGTAAAAAGCTCATCTGAAATCATGAGCACTGGTATTGAAAATTGCTGTTTATCCCAAGAATTAACATTCAAATATACAGACCAAATTCTTACTTTCCGACCCACAGACTTTATTATCGCACATCCATTTTTATACCATTTTTGATGATTTAATATCAGCATTAGAGAGATGTTTTAAATCATAAAGAAATTATATCTTACTTGCAATTTGTCATACCGAACAGGTGTATGTGCCATAATGAGAAGAAAAAAGATTGTAACACTTATAAACAAGGAAAGATCTCGAAAGCCCAATTGAGGATTTTAGTAAAAAGCAGAATGGATTTAATGAAGTTGGAATATGGCACGACAAAACACAAGTGTCCGCTCTTGATCGTCCAAAAAAGCAGCAATAAAAGAACAAGTTTCTGTTCGCAGTCACAATTTCCAAATATTTACTCTGTTGCAAAATACTGGAGATTTTTTACCCGTGTCTACGCTTCAGTAAAAAGAAAGTTTTCAACAATTAAGGTATTCTCTAAAACCTACTCTGAGACAATACATATTGTAAATGACAACACCTTACTAGACTTGCCCTCCTCTAATACATCGAAATATTTGAACATTAAAATTGAAGATGTTATCTTGGACTTGCTCACTCTCATAGCCGGTGATAAAGTTACATCAGGTAAGATAATTTTAACAAATTTATATAAATTAATTCCCATTTTTCTTTAGAAATTTAATATTCTGTCCTTCCATTTTATATATAGTTTATATATTATATATAATATAATTATATATATAGATAATATATAATATATATATTTAATATAATATATATATTATATTATATATATTATATATATATATAATATATATTTATATA
Organism: Trachelipus rathkii; assembly: GCA_015478945.1. Lineage (NCBI taxonomy): Eukaryota > Metazoa > Arthropoda > Malacostraca > Isopoda > Trachelipodidae > Trachelipus > Trachelipus rathkii. The sequence goes on along the minus strand of JABUQX010106610.1, from coordinate 16,581 downwards.
GTATATATATATACTATATATATATATAAATATATATATATATATATATACTATATATAATTTATATATATATATATACATATAATATATATAATACTCATATATATATATATATATATATAATATTAATAATATATATATATACATTACTATATAGGCCTATATATATATATATAAATATATATACTATTATATAATATATAATATATATATAATTATATATAATATTATATATTATAATTATATAAATATAATAATATAATATAGTACTATAATAATATATTAATATATATATATATATATATAAAGAAACGATTTTTGTCTGTCCCCCCCCGAAAAAAACCTGATACGGCCACTGTATATATATATATAAAAATATAATATATATATATATATATAATATATAATATATAATATATATATATATATTATTAATATACATATATATATATATATATATTATATATATTATATCTAATATATATATACTTCAATTTCATTTTATGTATTTATAATATCGTATATATATTACTTATAATATATATATATATATATATATATACATATATATATATATATATATATATATATATATAATATCATATACTATATATATATATAGTATACATATATTATATATTATATATTACTTTAATAAATAATATATATATATAAATACTATATATATAATATATATACTATATATATATCTATATTATATATTATATATATTATAATATATATATATATATATATATATAATATAATAATATAATATATATATGTATATATATATATAATTATATAAAATATATAGTTTATATATATATTATAATAGTAATATATATATATATATAATATATATATATAGTATATATATACTATATTATATATAGTATATATATAATTATTATATATAGTATAAATATATTATATTTATATATATATATATATATATAATATATCTATATATATATAATATATATATATATATTATATACTATATAATATATAATATATATATTATAATATATATATAATATATTATATATATACTATATATATATATATATATATATGTATATTATATATACTATATATATATTAAATATAATATATAATAGTTATATATCTATATATATATATATATATTTATATTATTTTTATTAATGGAGTTATGTTTATGTTCTATTAAATTTTATATAATATATATATATATATATATATATATATATATATATTCTATATATATATATAATAAATACTTATATATAATCATATATAATATATAATATAGTTAGCCATTATATTTTTATGTCAACACTCATGTAAAAATGTGGATAAACATAAAAATATGATTGTTTTATTGACCTTATTTATTTTTTGTTCAAATATATGTAGCCTGTAGAGTAATATAAAAATAATAATAATAATAATAATAATAATAATAATAATAATAATTATAATAATAATAATAATAATAATAATAATAATAATAATAATAATAATAATAATAATAATAATAATAATAATAATAATAATAATAATAATAATAATAATAATAATAATAATAATCAATAATATAAAATAATAATAATAATAATAATAATGATATATAATATATATCATATATAATAATAATAATAATAATAATAATAATAAATAATAATAATAATTAACTAATCAATAAATAATAATAATAATAATAATAATTATAAAATCATTGTTCAAAAACAATAATTTATTATGAAAGTTTTAAAAAAAACTTTGCAATATTTTTAGTTAACATTGAATGAATAATATAAATGTAAGTCATTAATTGTTATTTTTAATTAAAAACCTAAAATGATTTAATAATATACTCCTACAGAAGAACTTGTTTTGCTATGTTTATACTTATCTATGTCAAAAATAATGACGTAAAAGCAGTAAAGCAAGTAAAACAAGATCGTATCAACCCCCTCTATACCCCATGCCACGCCATGGTTTGCTCTATTGAGTTACAGCTTTTAGGGTATGTAAAGTACATGTTTTTTAATAAAATTTCTTAAAATTTTAGTAAAATTATTTTAAAACTTTTTACTTATAAAATTTTATAAATAAAAAGTATTAAAAAAAACTTTAGATATATATAAACTTATGGAGTAAATTAAAAACATGAAGAGTAAATGCAAGTTACACTTGAATAAAAATACAAAAGAAAACTTAATGTTATTAAGCATATGAAGATAGAGAATGTAAGACTGATGTATTTAGTCAGGTTAGGTAATGATAGAATAAGTTAGACTATGTAAACACATAATTGTACATGAACTTGTCATAGCACACATTAAACAAATCGAGTGCTAGTTTTGAATCGAGTATCTCAAATGTGCAACATTTGGTAGCCTTTGTGTGTGATTAAGAGACCACCACTTAAGTTCTCTGTGCTAAGTTTCATATATTTGTGCAATATAAAGCTCTTGTTAGAGCGTGCGTCTATGTAATTAACTTATTGATCTTTAAAATTTCATTTTAAAGACAAAATCTCGTTTTGGGGTTCATACCACATCTCATATACGTTCTTAGACTCTTTTAAGAGCATTGAAGCTATATTATTCATGCTCTACATCACTGAAAACATATATAAATGTGTTAAGTATATGTTTACTAACTCGGCACCGCACCGGATCCATACCGGTGCCTGTACCGCTACATGTCATCACTCATTCGCTACGACACAAGAGACTTCTTCATGCTCCTTCCTCCTTCTTCTCTGCCCTGCACTCTGTGCTTTTCTTCTAGCTCTGGCTCATGTGCTCCATCATATGAGACTTCTTCCTCCTTCCTCCTTCTTCTCTACCCTGCACTCTGTGCTTTTCTTCTAATTCTGGCTCATGTGCTCCGTCATATGAGACTTATTCTTCTTCTCTACCCTGCACTCTGTGCTTTTCTTCATCTTTTTCAGTTTTTTTCAGTTTTTCTTCTTTTTTCCCTTCAAGGTGATCCTCAAACTCATTTTGGGCTTCTGAAACCCGTTCCACATCAATGACAACATAGATATAGACACCTCATTTGTCTTAAAATGTAGCCGGAGCCAGAATTCCAGCTTGGCTACACTGCGCAGCCTATTGTGCTCCGACACACAAACTCATTACTCTATTTCAGTCGTTCTCTTCTATTCACTCACCAAATTTCAACCTTCTAAGTCCTTTTCCTGGTTTTGGGGTGGGAGTCCACGACCTCAGTACTCGACTCATCAATTGTGAAAAAGTCGCGGATGGGGCTTCGATCCGATCGTTCATCTTCATACAGATTCTTCATCCCATGACTCATTTTTATTTTAAGTAAAAGGTGTGACTTGCTGCCATTTCTCAGCTTCAGATCCAGTGGGTGTGTGTGTGCATGTGTGTGTGTGTGTGTGTGTGTGTGTGTGTGTGTGTGTGTGTGTGTGTGTGTGTGTGTGTGTGTGTGTGTGAGGAAGCATATCGCGTAACCCGCTCCGATATATAAATTGAACATATGTATATAATGTTATACTGTATTATAATATATATGCATATATATATATATATATATATATATAACCAAACACACAATAAAACATATTTAATATATATATAATATATATATATATATATATATATATATATATATATATATATATTATATATATATATATATATATATATATATGTCTAACAACTTAATATATATATATATATATATAATAACTTAACATATCTCAGTCAACCAATAATAATATATATATATATATTATGTAATGTACAAAATTGTATACTGTTTTTCTTTTTCCAGGAGGCGTGTCCCGTGGCGGCGCTCCGTGCCGTACCGCTCGTTCGAATAATCGAATAATCGATACTAATGTATCGAGTAATCGATACTAATGTATGAATATAATGCACAGCTACAAACCTGACACACCTTAAACATGAATAAACTGTTAACGTTAACAAAGTTCCACGCTTAACAACAGTAAAGTAACTAACATAGCATACAAAAACGTAACCTATTCACACTTTGTCAAGCATATCTCCAACATAACAATGTTAATTTATATTAACATGGTAATATTTAACAAAAATTTATCACAACATTGGTTAATTATCATACTGATCAATGAATATACTCTAACGTAATAAAGTTTCCACATCAATAAAGCTAACATAGCGTAACATGAACTAAGAAAATAATGTACAACGACAAACCTAACACAACTTACACAAGAATAAACTGTTAGCATTAACAAAGTTCCACACTTAACACCAGTAAAGTAACCAACATTGCATGCAAAACGTAACCTATTCATACTTTTTTCAAGCATATCTCTAACATATTAACGTTAATCTTACATTGACACAGTAACATTTAGCAAAAATGTGTCATAACCTTGTCCGATTATCATACAGACCAACGAATATATGCTAACGTAACAAAGTTTTTTACATTATCATAGTAATATTTAACAAAAATTTAACATAACCTTACCTAAATATCATAAACCCCAACAAATAATTGCAAACATAACAAAGTTTTATCCAAACATAACATAAAAATAACAAAGTTTTATCCAAACATAACATAAAAATAAGTTCTTTGAATAAAATATCATAGTAAAGTGTAATAGTTTACTGATTTTAAAGCAGTAAATCAGTAAATCAGTAATTCAAACCATCAACCCCTCCCCTTCCCTCCCTCCATGACCTTTTGATCTATTGATCTATTGATTCAGGTCACATATCGAGTATCATTTCGGTTAAACATAGTACAAAAATAAGTTCTTTATATACTAACCAACGAATATATGATAACGTAACATTGTTTTCACATTAATAAAGCTAACATAGCATTATCAGAACTAAGAATATAATGTACAATGACAAAACCTAACACACCTTACGCACGAATAAATTACTAACATTAACAAAGTTCCATACTTAACAACAGTAAAGTACCTAGCACAGCGTACAAAACGTAACCTATTCACAGTTTTTCAAGCATATCTCTAACACATCAATGTTAATTTTACATTAACACTATTGATTTACGTCGCATTTCGAGTATCATTTCGGATAAACATAGCACAAAAATGAGTTCTTTATATACTAACCAGCGATTATATGCTAACATAACAATGTTTTCACATTAATAAAAGCTAACATAGAATCATAAGAACTAAGAAAATAATGTACAACGACAAACCTAACACATCTTATGCATGAATAAACTGTTAACATTAACAAAGTTCCACACTTAACACCAGTAAAGTAACTAACATTGCGTACAAAACGTAACCTATTTAGTGCGAATACTTTTTCCAAGCATATCTCTAACATATTAACGTTAATTTTACATTGACACAGTAATATTTAACAAAAATTTATCATAACCTTATCTAATTATCATACAGACCTACGAATAATTGTAAACATAACAAAGTTTTATCCAAACATAACATAATAATAAGTTCTTTGAATAAAATATTATAGTAAATTGTAATAGTTTACTGATTTTAAAGCAGTAAATCAGTAAATCAGTAAATCAAAGAACATCACCCCTCATCACCCATCCAACCTCCCTCCTGACCATCGATGACCTATTGATCTATTGATTCATGTCACATTTCGAGTATCATTTCGGATAAACATAACACAAAAATAAGTTCTTTATATACTAACCATCGAATATATGCTAACGTAACAACGTTTTTACATTAATAAAGCTAACATAACATAACCTGAACTAAGAATATAATGTACAACGACAAACCTAACACACCATACGTACGAATAAACTACTAACATTAACAAACTTCCGCGCTTAACAACAGTAAAGTACCTAACACTTCGTACAAAACGTAGCCTATTCACCCTTTTACTTACCAATGTTAATTTTACATTAACATCGTAATATTTAACAAAAATTTAACATAACCCTGTCTAATCATCATACTGACAACGAATATAAAGCTAACGTAACAAATTTTTTACATCAACTTCGTAATATTTAACAAAAATTCATCATAACCTCGTCTAAATATCATAATCCCCAACGAATAATTGCAAACATAACAAAGTTTTAACCAAACATAACATAAAAATAACAAAATTTTATCCTGACATAACATAAAAATAAGTTCTTTGAATAAATATAGTAAGCGTAAAAGTTTACTGATTTTAAAGCAGTAAATCAGTAAATCAGTAAATCAAACCATCAACCCCTCCCCACCCATCCATCCATGACCTTTTGATCTATTGATTCATGTCACATTTCGAGTATCATTTCGGATAAACATAACACAAAAATAAGTTCTTTATATACTAACCATCGAATATATGCTAACGTAACAACGTTTTTACATTAATAAAGCTAACATAACATAACCTGAACTAAGACGACAAACCTAACACACCATACGTACGAATAAACTACTAACATTAACAAACTTCCGCACTTAACAACAGTAAAGTACCTAACACTTCGTACAAAACGTAACCTATTCACACTTTTTCAAGCATATCTCTAACATGTCAATGTTAATTTTACATTAACATCGTAATATTTAACAAAAATTTAGCATAACCCTGTCTAATCATCATACTGACAACGAATATAAAGCTAACGTAACAAATTTTTACATCAACTTCGTAATATTTAACAAAAATTCATCATAACCTCGTCTAAATATCATAATCCCAAACGAATAATTGCAAACATAACAAAGTTTTTAACCAAACATAACATAAAAATAACAAAGTTTTATCCAAACATAACATAAAAAATAAGTTCTTTGAATAAAAAATAACTCATAGTAAAGTGTAAAGGTTTTGGATAGACGTCAATCAGCCAGTGAGTTGGAGTCAGATGGTGGGTGCGGTTTCCTGCAGTCCCTATCCATCGGCATCCCTGTAACAAAGTTTTAGCTAATGGCTAACATATCATAACCTGAACTTAGAGAATATAATGTACAAATGCAAACCTAACATACCTCGCGCTGTGAATGATCGCTAACACACATTCCGAAGAAGGAGGGTAAGGCCTCAGAAAGCTCTTCGGGCTGGGGCCCAAACTTACGCTTCGGGGTGATCCCCCTCTCAGGATTCACACCCTTTCAGGGGGCACATCCCGCAGGTTTTCTCTCCGGGAGGTGATGTGTTGCTTTAGGTACTCTTGTTTAATGAAAACTGTTTTAAGTTAGGTACGTTATGGTAAATGTTACTATGACAGTGTGAAATTTAACACTGATTTGTTGAAATATTGATAGTTTTATATATTACTGTGTTAACTGACGATGATGTGTTTGAAACGTGAGCCTAGGTTAGGTTTTTGTTGGAGGTCTGGGATGTTAGGTTTGCCCAGAGAATTTTGCTAATGTCTACGTTTATTCATAGTTCAAATGATGTTATACTCGAAACGAGTGACACTTTGATGAAGATAGTGTCAATTCATAGTTCAAGATGCTGGTATCTTTGATAGATTGTTCACTTTGTTAAGGATTTTGTTGGGTAATAGGTTACCTTTATTTGTGATATGCAGGAAAAGGTAGTTTTATCAGTGTTGTATGATCTATTAGCTACTTTACCTTTGATAAGTGAAATTTTCAGGATTTGCTTGAGATTATTCATGCACGCAGGCCCATGTTGGGTTTGCATTGCTACATTATATTCTATGAATTCAGGTTATGTGTGTTGCTTATTGGCTAAAACTTTGTAGCGAGATGGATGGTAGGGGACTGCATGGATGGTGGTTTGATTTACTGATTTACTGATTTACTGGTTTAAAATCGTGAAAGCTACGCTTTACTGTGATATTTTATTCAAAGAAACTTTCATTTATTATATTAAAGGAATAAAATTTTGTTATTTTTATATGTTTGGTTAAAACTTTGTTATGTTTGCAGTTATTCGTTGATTATGATATTCAGACGAGGTTATGATGAATTTTTGTTAAATATTACGGTGGTTGATGTAAAAATTTGTTACGTTAGCTTTATATTCGTTATCCAGTATGATAATTACACACGGTTATGGTAAACTTTTGTTAAATGTTACGATGTTAATGTAAAATTAACATTGATATGTTAGAGATATGCTTGAAAAAAGTTTGAATAGGTTACGTTTTGTACGAAGTGTAAGGTACTTTACTGTTGTTAAGTGCGGAAGTTTACGTTAATGTTAATCAGTTTTGGTTTCAGTGATGAAGTGTGTTAGGTGTCGTTGGCGTTATATTCCCACTTTAGTTCCAGGTTACATGTTATGTCAGCTTTATTAATGTAAAAACCTTTTTATTACGTTAGCATATATTCGATGGATTTGTATATAAAGAACTTATTTTTATTTTATGTTTAGTCGAAATGATACTCGAAATGTGACATGAATCAATAAGTCGCAAATCAAGGTCGTAATTGAATGGGTTGGGAGGGTTGGTTCGATTTACACTGATTTACTGCTTTAAATCAGTAAACTTTACGCTGCTGCGATATTTATTCAAGGCTTTATTATGTTATGTCAGAGATAAGAGGCCCGCATTATTTTTATGTTATCTTTGATTAGCTTTGATATGTTTGCTATTATTCGTTGGCGATTATGATATTTAGGCGAAGGAATTATGATGAATTACCCGTTGCGTTACGACACGTTGATAAAATTTGTTACGTTAGCACCACCTATTCAGATTGTCAGAATGATTAGATTTGGGGTTATGTTAATTTTTAATTGCCAGCATATTACGATGTTAATGTAAAATTAACATTGGTATGTGGGGTAATAGCCCGAAAAAGTGAATGGGTTACGTTTTGTACGAAGTGCTAGGTACTTTACTGTTGTTAAACACGGAAGACTGTAATGTTAGTGGCTTATTCGTACGTATGGTGTGTTGGGTTTGTTTTTGTACATTATATTCTTATGGATTCCCAGGTTATGCTACGTTAGCTTTATTAATGTAAAAACGTTGTTACGTTAGCATATATTCAAATGGTTAGTTTATAAAGAACTTATTTTTTGTGTTTTTTTATATGAAATGATACTCAGAATGTGACATGGTCAGCCTAGATCTGAAGTAGATCAAAAAGGTCATGGAGGGAGGGGTGGGGGAGAGGGTTGAGGGTTTGATTTACTGATTTACTGATTTACTGCTTTAAAAATCAGTAAACTTTTACAATTGCTATAATATTTTTATTCAAGAGCTTATTTTTATAATTTTAAGGGTAAAACATTATTTGTTATTTATTAGTCTGTATGATAATTAAAGATAAGGTTGCTGATAAATTTTTGTTAAATATTACTGTGTCAATGTAAAATTAACGTTATTATGTTAGAGATATGCTTGGAAAAAAGTATGAATAGTTTACGTTTTGTACTATTATTTAGTTACTTTACTGAAGGTGTTAAGTGTTTGGAACTTTATTTAATGTTAACAGCTATTCATATAAAAGATTTGTTAGGTTTGTCGTTGTACATTATTTTCTTGGTTCATGTATGATGCTATGTTAGCTTTTATTAATGCGAAAACGTTGTTATGTTAGCATATATTCGCTGGTTGGTATATAAAGACTCATTTTTGTGCTATATGTTTATCCGAAATGATACTCAAATGCGACGTAAATCAATAGTGTTGATGTAAAATTAACATTGATGTGTTAGAGATATGCTTGAAAAAGTGTGAATAGGTTACGTTTTGTACGCTGTGCTAGGTACTTTACTGTTGTTAAGTATGAAACTTTGTAAATGTTGGTAATTTATTCGTGCATAAGGTGTGTTAGGTTTTGTCATTGTACATTATATTCTTAGTTTGATAATGCTATGTAGCTTATTAATGTGGCGCAATGTTTAGGTACCATATATTCAAATTTGGATTTAGTATATAAAGAGCTTTATTTTTAACACTATGTTTAGCTTAGAAATGATACTGGATATGTGACCTGAATCAATAGATCAGTAGATCAAAAGGTCATGGAGGGAGGGAAGGGGAGGGGTTGATGGTTTGAATAACTGATTTACTGATTTACTGCTTTAAAATCAGTAAACTATCACACTTTACTATGATATTTTATTTAAAGAACTTATTTTTATGTTATGTTTAGATAAAACTTTGTTATTTTTATGTTATGTTTGGATAAAACTTTGTTATGTTTGCAATTATTTGTTGGGGTTTATGATATTTAGGTAATGTTATGTTAAATTTTTGTTAAATATTACTATGATAATGTAAAAAACTTTGTTACGTTAGCACTTATATTCGTTGAATGCATAATCGGACAAGGTTATGACACATTTTTGCTAAATGTTACAGTGTCAATGTAAAGATTAACGTTAATATGTTAGAGATATGCTTGAAAAGTATTATGAATAGGTTACGTTTTTATATGCTATGTTACTTTACTGGCATTAAGTGTGGAACTTTGTTAATGCTAACAGTTTATTCGTGTGTAAGTTGTGCTAGGTTTTTCGTTGTACATTATTTTTTTAGTTCATGTTACGCTATGTTAGCTTTATTGATGTGGAAACTTTATTACGTTAGAGTATATTCGTTGATCAGTATGATAGTGTATAAACCTCAGTGTGGTATCATTTTTATTAATATTACCATCTGACCAAGTCAACTTTATTATTTATCATTTGAAACTCATCTTCCCAACTAAATTCTTTGTTTAGGTTACGTCTTTATGCTATATATTTTAAATTACTTTTCTTTATAACAGTTAATGAACTTTGTGATTGCTTTGGTCTTAGCTGAACATTCATATTTAAGATATGGTTGTAGCTGTGCATTTCCTTCTGGATTAGTTGTTACTAAAATAAGGCTTTGTAACTCATGAAGCTTGACCACACATTCTTTATATTCATTGAACATAAAGGTATCAAAATTCATTTTGTGTTATCATTTTATCCAAAATAGTCTTTAAGTGACTTCAGGTATAATGAATCAGCTGATCAACCGAATATTGATCAATCAAATTATGGACGATGTTAGAGTGATTCATGTTCAGTTGGTTTCATTACTAGTTGTTGCACAATTTTAGTAAAAAAATATGACTTGAATCAATAGATCAAATAGATCAATACAGATCAATAGATCAATAGATCAATAGATCACAGAGGGTCAGGAGGGAGGTTGGATTGGATGGTAGTTTATTTTACGATTTACTGCTTTTGGGTATGTAAAACATGACAATTTTAGTAAAAATTTGACTTGAATCAATAGATCAATAGATCACGAAAAGGGTGGGGAGCAGTTTGAATTTTGATTTACTGATTTACTACTTTTAGGAGTATAGCAAAAACGTAAATTTATGAAGTTATAAACATAAAAATAAAAATTTTATTTATTTATTTATTTACATTTATTTTATTTATTTTTATTTTTTTTTCTTGATGGTTCTGAAACCATCATTTTTCAAGAAAATCACAGACTCGATAACATATAAGGATAATACCAATATTATTTGTTACCACAGATGTTTATTAACTCAGCTCTCCAGCACCGGAGCCATTTTTGACTCAACACCTCTGACTCTGAATCCTTCTCAGACCCTCCTTTCTCATTCTTCTTCCTTCCTCCCCCTTCTTCCTTTCTTCTTCTCTTCTCCCTCTGTTTTGCATTCAAAGCCACATTTCAACTCTTCTTTCAAATGGGACCCTCCGGGGTTTCTAGACTCTCAGACGCAGAATGAAATGGAGACCCTTCTCCAACTCCGGCTCCTCTACCGTGCTCCAAATTTCAGTTCTACATCGTTAGTTTTTGGAGGGACAGCGCTCCCTACGAAGGGTAGCAGCGCAGAGGGACGCAATCTGTCTCCGACACGAGACCGTCATCGCCTGCTCACATCAAATATTGGCTCGATACGTTAGCCTAACTCTACCAGATATATCGGGCCATACGGCTGAGCCGGAGCCAGGCTGAGGTCGGAGTGCGTAAACGATTTCACAGGAATCGTTTTCGACTTTCAGAATCGATTCCCTTCGGGGAATCGATTCTTCGCTGTCAAATTTCGGCGCCTGCAGAACAATTTCATTTTTAGGGGCGGCGCTTATACGGGGAACAGAGATTATAATCTCGTCTACGACGAGATTACGTCATCACACTCAAGCCTAACTCGTCTTAAGCCTAATCTCACCCGCTCGGAAGCCGCAACAAGGGCGTAAGCGACATTTTGAGCTACGCTCTCGGGGGGAGGTACCCCCTATATACATCCTAGAGACTTGAAAACTCGTCGGTTTTGAGCTTAATACCTCAATAGATTATATTCCAAGTTTCAGACCGATATGCACCGAATAATTAACAATCTCAATCTGCTTGATTCGAGGTATTTTCGGTTGCTTGTATATATATATATATATATATATATAATATATATATATATATATATATATATATATATATATATATATATATATATATATATATATATATATATATATATATATATATATATACTCTTGCTCCTATAACTCTTGATATATACTTTACTCTCTTATATACCAACGACTTTATCCAACCGACAACTGCTGTCGACATACTGAGTTCCAGCGGAGAATACTGTCAGAAGAAGCTAGCTGTATAAAAAGCACACAGCTAGTTGACTTCAAGCCAATATGAAAACGAAAACACATTAAAACTATAAAAAAATATATGTTTATAATATGTTAGTAATGAGTAATTACTCCTTCAGTTTTTCTACTAATAAACCCTTAAAAACGTTGTCTGGCAAACAAATAAGGTTTATATTTTTTATTTCGCCAAGATTTAGGGGGGCAAGTGCCCCCCCTGCACCCCCCTGCCTACGCCCATGTTGTATTGTATATTATGGTGGGGGACCAAATTAGAAGAGTGTCTAAAAACGGTAAGGTGTTGTTAGTGGCATGTTCTACAGTAAATTTTATGCTAGGGTGAATGTTGTTAATATATACTATATAATAATATATATAATATAATATATATATATATATATATATAATAATAATAATAATATAATAATAATATGTATATGTATAATAATAATATATGCTATGCCTATGTATGGTCAAAGCATCGAAGACAAACATGCAAGAAACTAAAAAACTATAACAGCTACACGAAAATAAATATCATTTTATTAATCAGGAGACATTTTTACCCATGAAATAAAAAAAAAATAAAAAAAATAACGCTTTTTAAAAATTTAAAATTGTTAAAAATGTTGGAAAAATTACGGTTTTTTTGAGAATACGAAGCTCGAGTGATTTTTTAAAAAGTATTTTAATTTAAAAAAAAATGTTGAATTTTTTTTTATTTCACCAAAGAATACCCCCCCACGGGTAAAAGTTAAAGATGGACAGAGTCGGGATTTCTCGGCCTACCGGGGGACGGGGGAACTTCGTCCCCCTCTGTCCCTCCGTTGGCTCGAACCACCTGATATAAAAAGAAAAATAACATTTTCTCCAAAGCGTAAAAAATAAATATTTGGTAACTCTTGCTCTCGTGAACGAATGCAGGGATTCAAGGTCAATCACAGCGACTTGCCAGATCCAAGATTATACTAATATTTAAGATGTTATTAATAAATATAAGAATAAATATATATTTTTTAAGTTTCAACAAAGGACTTGCTTAAATCAGACATGTTATTTATTTTCCTGCAGATGTTATAGTTTTCTAGTTATGCCTAGCTTCAGAGGATGCTGGTCTATATGGTCATATATATATATATATGTACTGCTTACTTATATATATATATATATATATATATATATATATATATATATATATATAACTCTTTGCTCTATATATATATATATATATATATATATATATATATATAGCATAACTATATATATATATATATATATACATATATATGATAATATATATATAGCATATATATATATGCTGCTCATATATATATACATATATATATATATATATATATATATATATGTAACATAAATAAATATATATATATATATATATATATATATATATGGGATATACATTTACTTTTAATATATACATCTATATATATATTAAATTGTTGTTTTATTTGTATTTTGAAGGGTTTAGCTTTTATATCTTGGTACTATTTATTTATTATTTACTCCTTTTTTTATGTTGTATAAAAATGGATTTGCATTTTTAGGGATTTCGTTTTAGCGGATCTTCTTTCTTTCTCAACCTTTAATTTCACTTTCACTTCTTTTACTCAGGCAACTTTCTCTCTCTCTCTCTCTCTCTCTCTCTCTCTCTCTCTCTCTCTCTCTCTCTCTCTCTCTCTCTCTCTCTCTCTTCTGTTTTTCATTCTTTCTCCCTTCATTTTTATATTTTCTCTCTTTCTTACTCTCTCACTTTCTCTCTTTTCGCTCTATCTTCCTTTCTTAATCTCTCTCTTTCATTTTTTTTATTCTCACAGTCACTCTCTTTTATTATTTCCTTCTCTCTATTTTCTCTCTCTTTTCACTCTCTTTCTCTTTTCCTTTCCCTCTTTTCTGACTCTTTTCCCTTTCTTCTTCTCTCTTTTCACTCTCTTCTTTCTATCTCGTTTTCTCTTTTTCTTCCTTTCTTTCACTTTCTTTCTCCCTCTCTTTTTTCTCCCCCTCACTCTTCCTCGATATTAAAAAGAGAGACATTAAAAAGCCACATGGGCCTATCGAGGCTGTCCTAGTCAAACTAAAAGTAGATAACATGATAACCATAGGCGGATATATATATATATATATATATATATATATATTTTTATAACATATACTCACAAACATATATATATAATATATATATATATATATATCTTCTTTATATATATATATATATATATAAGTAAAATTTTATCCCATTATAAATTTTAAATATGAATTCTTATTCAGAAACGAATATATATATATATATATATATATATATATATAACATATTAGCCAATAACCCAATATAGCGCATATATGTATATCAGTATATATAACATATATGTATCTCATACCTGTATATATGCTGTGTATAACCAGCCAACGTATAATAATAATAATAATAATATATATTATAATATAATAATATGTAATGCCTTGTATGTAACCAATAATAACCAACAACCATAACCAATATAATAATAGTATACGTAGCAACAGCGCGCTAGCCATATAACATATGTATGTATCTGCGCATATATGCTGCTGCTAATAATATAACCAGCATAATATATGCATAGTAACTATATATATATATATAACAATAATATCTATATATATTTATATATATATATATATGCTGCTATATATATAACTTATATATATAATAACCAATATATATATATATATATATATATATATATACTATATATATCGAATATGTAATTTTAATATATATATATATATATATATATATATATTACAGATCACCACCACTCACGGGCTGGGCCCTTTTCAAAGAGGGGGCAGAAAATAAAATACATGAAAACCCACCCAAGCCTAACGCAAATCTCTTAGGTGAGCACAGACGTGGGTTTTAAAAAGATTAAATACAGTTGGAAAAACAGAAGATGGCAAGGGAAGTTCCACAGAACAGAAGTGGCTGGAAAGGAGAACCACAACGAACGAGTCTGGGATTTTTCGATGCTCACGCAAATTCATGCGAGGAGCTTAGCTTACTGTATTACGAGGGCGACGTGGAGGTGGAATGCAGTGACAGCCCTGAGCATCTTCTGGATTTGTAGTACCTATAGAAGAATGGTGCATGCGATAAGTCACTTGAGATGGGGGTCAAGGAGTTTAATGTGTGGGGACAGTTTATAAGACTCTTGGCTTTAGACTCAATTCTATCCAATAGAAGGGTGTAGCGGAGCCCCCAGATGTGAGAACAGTACTCCAAACAAGGGTGAATAAGGCCCTTATATAACTGGAGTAGCTGTGCAGAAGAAAAAAATTCCCGCAACTTGAACAGAAGCCCCAGCTTCTTTGAGGCCACCTTAGCAACTGTTGTGATGTGAGGTTTCCAAGATAAGTTTTATTTATTTCCAGACAAAAAGAATTTTTATGTTGTCAACAGGTGAACGTTAGAACCGTGAAAAAATAGGAAAGGGTGTCTTAGAGAGGAAGATATGTAGAAGTTGAGTTTTTAAAGAGTTGAATTTCACAAGGTTGCGGCGGCCCCACCGGGAAATCCCATCCAGATCGGAAAGAATAGAATCGGAAAGCTGAAGACGAGAGGCAACTCTAGATGCAAAAGAGGGAGCAGATTTGAAATGAGTGGAAGAATGGAGAGTTGAGTCGGCATAGGACTGAACGAAGTTAGAAGTACAGCTGAGGAGGTCGTTGATGAAAAATAAGAATAAAGTTGAATAAAACAGAACCTTGAGGGAACACCACAATTAACAGGAAAGGAGGAAGAAGTCACTCCATCAACGAGTGATATGGAGCGATCAGAGAGACAACTTGACAAGGGTAAACAAAAAAAAAGAGAAACCCAAAGGAGGGGAGCTTAGAGTAGCGACATGCCATACTCATTAAAAAAAAAATATATATATATATATATACTTTATATATATATATATACTCCATATATATATATATATATATATATATATATATATAACTACTCTTTAACTATATATATATATATATA
>JABUQX010106609.1:12500-20000 GCA_015478945.1 Trachelipus rathkii | reverse complement strand
AGTGAAGTTGTAGGTCTACTACTCGCTATGGACTCCCAGCATATGATGCAGGTGAGTGACGACTGTTTATTGACACTTCAAGAGCAGTTTAAAATTGTGTGTGTTGTTACACAACGGCAACAGGTTTGCTTCGGTTCCAGTAGAGTACTCGGTACGGATGAGAGAGGAGTATGCAAAATCAAGACAGTTTGGAGAGGCTACAATATCAGGTACATGCATGGTAAATATGCGTCGACTCAAAATGGTAAACATTTTTTGCTCGGTCAGCAAGCAGTTTCACCAAATATCCCTGCCTTCCTGTGCTATTGGGACAGCCGTGCGGCAAAGGATCACTGGACCAAAAAGAGAATGGCCACCGAGAGAAACCTTGACGCCGGGTGACAGGAACATCGTACGTGAAACCACTTGTACAGAGAGAAAACATCATCTTACCTCCACTACACATAAAACTTGGTTGATGAAACAATTTGTGAAGGCCTGGGACCATGATGTGAATGCTTCGCCATATATATGCTCAACGTTTCCTGGTCTGAGTGACGAGAAGAAAAAAGCTAGGGATATTTGATGGCCCACAAATACGGACAATCCTTCCCTGATGCTGCCTTTGCTACAACAATGACTGTTGTTAGTGGCAAGAGCGTGGAATGCTTTTCGGATGTAGCACATAATTTTCTTTATGGGGAACAGGAGCGAAGAACCACTACATTGACAGGAACTGCCAGAACAGTTGTTATTTCTCATGGAGTAGAATGAGTATAAGTTGCACTACTTATTTTCTCACCTAAGAAAATTTCCGGATACCCTATGGCGTTGTTAGTGATGAGCAGGGTGAACGCTTCCGTCAAGATCTAAAGTTCATGGAAGGACGGTTACCAGGGCAAGTGGGATATCAATATGATGGCCGACTATTTTTGGAGCTTGATGAGGGATATTCCAGAGCTATGCACAGTAGATCGTTTACGAAGAGAAAGTATGTTTACATTAACTAAACCCAATCCTTCTATATTACATTTATTGTTGTCCCATATTACTCTTTATTCATAGTTGTATTATATGCTTAACATTATATCTATCAAAGACATGTTATCATATCATTGCGATTTGTTTCTCTCCCTTCATATATATATATAGTATATATATATATATATATATAATATATATATATAATATATAAATATATATATATATTATTATATAGTATATATATATATATATATATATATTTGTAGATACAAGCTCTTTTCCGCTCTGTATATATATATATATATAATATATATATAATATATATATATATATATATATATATATATATATATATATATATATATATATATATATATATATATAATATATATATATTATATTATATATTGAAGTGAGTCTGACGTCACTTCTCAAATTAGATTGTATTACAAAGTATTAATGAAATTGTTTAACACCAAAGTTGTATAATGACAAAGAAAATTCCGAAATGGTGGAGAGTATTATTTCTTCTTAAGTTCAATGAGGCAGGGTAATTCAAACGACCTTCAATTCTTGGTTTTTACTCATCAAATTCTGATTTAGAAAGATATACTAAAACCTATTGGAAATTACCAAAATTACTATCTATATTAATAAATGAAAAATAAAAATAATAATGATAATAATGGATAATATAATTAAAATAATAATTATTATAATGATAATAATTGTTAATAGTATTATTCTTATTAATAACAAGTATGATATAATAATAATAATTAACTGTTAATAATAATAATAATATAATGAATAATGATAATAATAATTAATTATTGTAATGATAATAATTGTTAATAGTATTAATGGTTATTGTAATAATAATTATTGATAGTATTAATAATAATAATTAACTGTTAATAATAATAATAATTAATGATAATAATAATAATAATAATAAAAATAGTAATAATAAAAAATAAAAATAATAATAATAATATTACCCGTTGGCATCATCGAAAATTAATAAAGTTTTATATAATTACTATTTTATATTTTAAAAAAATGAAATATAGAAGAAGTTTGTTGTTGCAATATAAGGCCTAAGTTTACAATTAAATTTTACTCTGAAACAAAAAATTGATAATAAATAAATTTGTGATAAACAAAATAAAATATTAAAAATAAATAAAAATATAGGATCACTATAGATACCTTCCCTCTCATGAAGATTGGAAACGTACTGGTTTCAATAGCGGACGCCCAAATCGCGAGGTAGAAGGAACTATAGCAGGCGAAGCATGAGAAATACGAGAAGGAGAAGGAGAAGAAACAGACACAGAAGAGGAAACTTCACAAGAAGGAACATCAGGAGGAAAAGGTAAAATATCAGGAGGTAAAGCAAAATCAAGGACAGGAGGTAAAATCGGAGGAGGAAAAGACAAGGAAGGCATGTGATGGAAAAAGAAGAAGAAGTAGTTGGCAGTAAAGAAAGGACTAGTAGAAGTACATAAAAGGGAACTTAGTAGTTGACCACACAGCCTCGTGCTAAGGGAGAGGGAAGAGACAGGACATTTCCTGAAGGAAAAATATGGAAAACAAGGAGAAGAGCCGAATGTCAGAATCATCTCACCAACCATAAGAAGAATCATCAAGGACAAAAGAATTAATTGAGCAACGATTATCAAGAAAGATCCAGAATCGGAAGAATCAAGGGAAAGCAGTTTAATACGTTCACCGAAACATTTTTCAAACACGAGTCCATTTTGGAATTGGTGAAAAAATTAGGTCGCGACGAGAACAAGAATAAGGACGCAGTATAAGAAGGTTTGTTTAAAGGAAAACGATGAGAGTCATGACGAAGAAATACATGAGTAGCAGAATCTAAATTCTTGGGTAAATAAACAGCAGTAGATTGGGAACGAGCAGGAGAAGGAAGAAAAGAAGAAACAATAGAACGAAGCTTAGAGAGAAAAGAAGGATAATCCGGAAAGGGAAGATCAATAGAAGAAGAGGAAAAAAATTCACCAGGAAGACGCAAAGGTGAACCATAAACTAGTTCAGCCGCAGAAGATTTCAAATCTTCCTTAACCGAAGACCGAAGACCAAGCAAAACCAGAGGAAGATTTTCCACCCAATGTTGCGGATTAGGGGCGCAGCGCAAAGCAGCCTTTAATTGGCGATGAAGGCGCTCGACATAAGAATTCCCTTGAGGGTGATAAGTACTGGAATGGATTTTCTCAATTCCAAGTAGAGATAAAAAATCACGCCAAAGATGAGAACGAAATTGGGGGCCATTGTCAGTTACAATAGAAGAAGGAACACCAAAACGAGCCACCCAATTAGTAAGAAAAGCCGTAGCAATATTTTCCGCAGTAGGAGAAGAAAGAGGAATAACTTCAGGCCAACGAGTATACCTGTCAACCATAGTTAATAAATAAGTACACCCACGCGAAGGCGGAAGAGGGCCGCAAAGATCAAGATGAAGACGATCAAAACGACAAGAGGGTAAAGGAAATGAACCTAAAGGAGGTTTAGTATGTCTATGAACTTTGTTTATGAACTTTGTTTTTTTGACAAGCAATACATGAACGAGCCCAAAACGAGATGTCAGTATGCATGTTAGGCCAAAAAAAACGAGAAGATAAAAGTTTTTGAGAACCACGAATACCAGGATGAGAAAGAGAATGAAGGGTAAGAAAAACCTGTTTTCGAAAAGCAGAAGGAACAAAAGGACGAACTCTGCCAGTAGAAATGTCACAAATTAAAGGAACAGTAGAATCAGGTAAAGAAAGAGTTTGAAGTTTTATAGAAGTATCAGCAGGAAGAATAAGATCCTCCCCCATTTGAGCAGCCGACATAGCAGAGTAGTCTAATGTAGGCAAAGGCGTAACCGCATTTACCTGGATACGAGATAAAGCATCAGCACTAGAGTTATCACGACCAGGAATGTGACGAAGATCAGTAGTAAACTGGGCAATAAAATCAAGATGACGAAATTCACAAGGAGAATAGTGTAAAGAAACAGAAGTAATAGCAGAAGTGAGTGGTTTATGATCCGTTAGAACATGAAACTGACGACCTTCAAGAAAATATCTAAAGTATTTAATCGAAGAATAGACAGCAAATAATTCACGACCAAAAGTACTATAGCGAGTGACAGCAGGAGGAAGTTTCTGAGAATAAAAAGCGAGAGGAAGCCAAGCACCATTTTGCAGTTGCTCTAGTGAAGCTCCAACAGCATAATCACTGGCGTCCACAAATAGGCGGGTTTCAGCACCGTGTTCAGGAAAAACAAGAAGTGTGTTATTGACCAATAGAATTTTACTCTGTTCAAAAGCCTGACAAGCAGCATCAGTCCAATTAACCATTGTCGAGCTGCCCCGACGACCTTGAACAAGCAAAGCAGTAACAGGAGCTAATATGGCAGCAGCCTTGGGGAGGAAACGACGATAGAAATTAAGGAGACCAAGATAAGCACGAAGATCTTTCTGAGTGGTAGGAAGAGGATAATTACGAATAGCAGAAACACGATCAGGTAATGGAGAGAGACCAGCAGAAGAAATTTTATGGCCAAGAAAAGTAAGAGAAGCAGCACCTAAAATGCATTTCTCGAAATTTAAACGAAGACCAGCTTGAGATAAACGAGAGAAAACAGTACGAAGATGAGAAAGATGCTCTTCCGGAGAACGAGAAGCAACTAATAGATCATCAATGTAAGCATAAACAAAGGGTAAACCACGTAAAACATGATCTATCAAACGTTGAAAAGTAGCACTGGCATTACGAAGACCAAATGGCATAAAATTATACATGAAATTGCCAAAAGGAGTTGCAATACAAGTTTTAGGACGATCATCAGGATTAACAGGAATTTGAAGGAAGGCAGATTTTAAATCAAGAGAAGAAAAAATGGTACATCCATTTAGAGAAGAAGTAAAATCATGAAGGTGAGGAATAGAATAAGTATCAGCAACAGTTTTAGAATTTAATAACCTGTAGTCCCCAACAAAACGAAAAGAATCAAGCCCTTTTTTAACAATGTGAAGTGGAGAAGCGTAAGGAGAAGTAGAAGGGAAAACAATACCCTTTTCCAGAAGCATGTCAAATTCAACACGCGCAGCATTTAACATTTCTGGAGAAAGTCTGCGAGCCTTGCAAACAGGAGGACTACCCTTTGTCTCAATGTAATGCATTACATGGTGAGACGCAGGAGAAAGATTAGAAATAGGTTGGATTAAATCAGAAAATTCAGAATGCAAAAGAGCGTGAAAAGAAGAATAAGAGGAGGAATCAGGAAGATTGATACCATAAATAGAAGAATCGAAAGGAACAGCATTACAAGAAAGAGAAGTAGTGTCATCAAGTAGACGACTATTGGCCATGTCAATAAGAATATTGAAATGACTTAAAAAATCAGCACCAATGATGTTTTGTGTAACATCAGCCAAGAGAAAAGTCCAACGGAAAGAACGACGCAGTCCAATAGATAAAGTAAGGAGTTGTTCCCCATAGACAGCAATGCTAGAACCATTAGCAGCCCGTAAATGAGAAACAACAGGCGGAAGAGAAGAACAAAAACCATGAACATTCAAAATAGAGAAACTACTGCCCGAGTCAATAAGAAAAAATCGTTTAGAATCACCATCAAATATACGTAAAAGCGAACCTGGAAGAACAGCATTAACCTCAGGAATAGAAACAGAAGAAAAATCAACAGAAATAGGAACAGAAGTAGGAACCGTTGTAGTAGCAGTAACCGAAGACGAATAAGAAACAGTAGGAATATGGAGCGAAGCAGAATTGGAATTGGAGGAAATGACCAAGGGAGGAGCGCAATGATCTACGGTCCCCCCGAGGGGAGTTTCCCTGAAGAGAATTTGCAGATTTAAAATTACAGGGAGGAATGCAGTTACGTGCTCTAACACCAAAATGATAATGATAGAAGCATAAAGGAGAACCCTGAGGAGGTTGTGGCAATGAAGAACGGGAAGGTGAAGGAGAACGAGATCTAGTGCGAGAAGATGCAGATGAAGATTGCTGACACTGACAACGAGAGATAGAAGACATTTGTTGTTGCAAAGAAATAATTTGAACATTCATATTGTTCAACAAGGTAAGAATATTAGTAAGAGGGTCTAAAGATGAATTCTGGAAAGATGGAGGAGAAGGAGTACAAAGAGAAGAAGGAACAGAGTAAGAGGAAGATATAGAAGGAAGAGAAGAAGAGTTAGTAGCAATTTGAGAAGGAAAAGGAATAGAAGAAGAAGGCATAATCGCGAGAGTAGAACCCATAGGGGTAAAAGATGGATAAGTTATAGGAGAAGAAAAAGATTGATTGGCACGAATAATAATATCCGCGCGTTCGGCTAAATCTTGAAGAGACAAGGCGTCACCATGAGAGAGTAAGGAAGTACTAACAAAAGCAGGAAGACGGTCCAGGAAGAGAGTGCGAAGAAGAGATTGATTACTATCAGCAAGGGGACCAGAAATAGAGAGCATACGGGTAAGAAGTTGCGATGGAAGACGATCACCCAACACCTCATGTTTTAACAATTCGTGAAAACGGGTAGCATCAGAAGGAGAAAGATGGCGACGTAATAATTCACAAAGAGTAGAATAAGGAGTGAGAGAGGAGCTGATTGAAAGTAAAAGATTAGGGATTGATTTCTGAACCTCATAGGGAATGGAGAGCAGAAAAGCATTAGCTTTCTCGAATTCTGTTGGAAGCGAAGCAAGGAAAATATCAAATTGCTGAATAGTAAAATCAATGTCATCCCTCCTGAATTGTGGTGGGGTCAGGCGAGGAACACGCGAAATAGGCCAGGTAGTCGCCGGCAAAGTTGCAGAAAGAGGAGGCGGTGGAGTACTCTGTTGATGTAGTTGTTGTTGATGTTGTGACATCAATAATTGTTGATTAAGCGATTGTTGTAACAAATAGTGTTGGTGAGGATCATACAAAGGCGGAGGATGAGAAAAATTTTGAGACGAAGAAATGAGAGGAAATATAGTCGAAGAAGAAGGAATAGAATCAGATAACATATTAGAGGTAGGAGTAGAAATAGTAATAGGAGTAGTAACAATAGTAGTAGAAGTAGTAGTAGGAGTGGTAGTAGTAGTAGTAATAGTAGTAGTAGTAGTGGTAGACATGCCGAATATAAATATAATTTTTGTAACAGCTCAAAGATGCCACAATGGGTTCTAATACAAAAGTATAATACAAAGATATATAATATATACTATATACTATTTATATATATATATATATATAATATAATATATATATATATATATATATATATATATATATAACATAAACATAAAAAAAACGATAATGTAACAAATCACTATAAAATACAAAGACTGTATAATTAAAAATACATGAATGCTCGAGAATCAGGGATCACCAAATGAAGTGAGTCTTGACGTCACTTCTCAAATTAGATTGTATTACAAAGTATTAATGAAATTGTTTAACACCAAAGTTGTATAATGACAAAGAAAATTCCGAAATAGTAGAGGTATTATTTCTTCTTAAGT
>JABUQX010106609.1:0-7500 GCA_015478945.1 Trachelipus rathkii | reverse complement strand
TAATATTACTTCAACCATGCCGTTAATAGAGCTTAATGCCCAGTGCCTGATATTCATCGCTCAATTTCCTACATTAGCTAATAAATAGTTTCAGCTTTGGAATACGCGAAACTGCGTAACAAGTTAAAGAGGTTACTCTGAAAAAATACCATATCTTTCCATACATATGAAGTGTACCTATTCCAGCGGCGTTGCCGACGTCTTTGATAACCAGTTGACCAAATTATTATCGAACTTCATGCTGTGAGCATCATGCGCCACATTACACAGTGAGCGAGTCATGTCTTCTCATTAAAGTTTGCGTCCAGATTCATCATAACTGCCAAAATTCTTTATCAAATCTCGGCAATAAATATCCGCGCAACATCCGCAGGGCAAAGCGAGGATGCGGATCTTTAATAATGTGTGGATTCTCCGCGGATGCGGATGTTGTAGCAGATTTGTTTATAAAAAAAACCTAACTACAATAATCTTAATAAAGATATTTTTGAGGCTACCTTCCAGGATAAATGATGGGGGATATAACGAAAATACACATACACCTTAAATTTATTAAAGAAAAAAAACGCAAATGTATATTCCCTAAACTTACAATTTTCTAAAAAGCCACACGATATCTTGACACCACCTTGAAAATTAGTATATCCCACGATACGATAACCCGATACCTCTACCATATACCACACTACACTACTATATACCCTTATACAGTATTAATCAAAATACCCTTAAACCTACACCATATAGGACCTTACAGACCTAAAAAAATATAAACCTATAGACATATAAATATATTAACCGATAAATACAAAAATGTTATATAATATATATTCCGTATATGAAATAGTTATTTTTAATTTTAAATTTTCAATTGTTTTTCTTTCATATATTAAATTGTTTTTATAATTTTCCACAATTTTGTCACAATGTTTTCCACTATTCGCCTAAGTTTAATAATTGTTCTAAATCGTTTTTCTACGTTTTTCAAAATGTTTTTCTTATATCTTCACAATATTTTTATAAATTTTCAAAATGTTTTTGTTTTGTTTTTATTAAATTACAAAACGTTTTTCTCAATTTTCACTCGTTTCCTTTTCCCTTTTTCACGTATAGTTTTCAGTTTGTCTTTTCGAATATTTTGTTTTCAATCCCTTTGTCAAGTTCTTTGTTAAGTAAATTTCTGTTTATTTTGTTTTTTAATTTTACTTTCAATTTCAGTCCCTCTTATCTTTATTTTTACAAATTTTCTCTTCATTTTTCCTTTTCAAAATATTACAATCTCTGTGTAGTCCAGTCCCCTATGCCTATATTCCACATACAAAATGGAGTCCAAAAAGAATGAGGATCGGCAAAAAACGGAAGACCAGCCCAAGAAAAAAAACTGGAATGAGAAAAAAAATAAACAAACCCTAACATAACAAATAAAAAATAATAAGGTAAATAATAAATAAAGAAATCCTACCATGAATCTAAGTATTAAGTATTAAATAAGTAATTAAAATCATAAATTAATCCGTAAGTAAATTACTATAAAATCAATCGAAATCAATTTAACATTAACATTCAAGACTAAAATAATTAATCATTTAAAATTCATAAAATGCAAAATTCAAAATTTCAACTATTAAATTAAAATCTATAGCGTCGGGCGGGGTGACCGGCCCGCCTCTTTAGGAGTAGCTACCTGGCCAATGGTGATGACCAGTTTTTTCAACTTTTCGATTTCTATGGTCCCACAGTTTATAGCCCACGCGGAGTACTACAAGTTTTATTTAGATCATATTTAATTCTAGAAAGTTTTTATATTTTTAAAAAATGTTAGAAATTAGGGTACAAAATTTCCTTCAATAGAACTTCACTTTTGAAAAATGTGAGTTTTTTTAACTTCGTTATAAAATGAAAAATTGTGGATCGATTTTAATTATTTTTTCAGTGGATACACTCGAGTATGTTAGCTTTAAACTGGCAAAGTGAATTTTTGATCCAAACAGTATTAGTGGCAAAAAAAATCACGGGGCCTAACTTGGTCCGATTCACCCCGCCGTAAAAATTGATGGAGGGGTGGCTCGGACCACCATTGTTTTTCGTATTTACGTATTATTATTGACATTTTTATTACTATAATTAATTTAAATGTAATAAAAAGTTACTTATATAAGTGAAAATTTTTTATAAATGAAATTTTAATAAAAAAAAACAGTTCAAAAAAGTGTCAAAATTTTTGGGCGGAGAGGGGTGAATCGGACCACCTTATTTATATTCGTATTTTATTTATCATTATTGACATTTTTATTACTTATTACGAATTTTAATATGATAAATAATTATTATATTAAGTAAAAATTAAAATATAAAATTGAAATTATACGTAATAGACGAATTTAAACAGATGGTCCGGCAGTCACCCCTCAATGGTGTCGCTTCACCCCTCCACGGTCGGGCTGACTCGGCGTTATTCAAACTTTAATAAAACTTTTATTATTAGAATTACATTATTATTTTTTTGTGTGCTTATGCCCGACTATAGGGCCGTGATTTACAAAAAAAAAAATTTCAAAAAAGTGCATTAGGGGAGAGTCGGGAGACCAAGTTATACCTAAAGTGGTCCACGTCACCCCGCCCGACGCTATAAGAAAAATAAATTTAACAAACAAAAATAATAATTAGTAGCTACCTGGCCAATGTTTTCAACTTTTCGATTTCTATGGTCCCACAGGCAACACACCTTCGACTGGACCAAAACCAATACTTCAATCTTAAAAACCAAAAAAAATCGACTACTTATAATCCTCATAATAATAGACAATATTAATCAAAATATTAATAACAATGATAAGAATATTAATCTATTAATCAATAAATCAATCATTAAAAAAAATAAAAAATACGACAAATAATAATTAAGTACTCTTACCACAGAAATTTAAAGAAAGAAAGAGCCTCATTCATCAAAACATCAGAACAAATCCCTTGACACATTATCCAAATTCAGTCAGTCCATCAATATTCTTCCCAGATGTTACACAATTCCATAAACGAAATCCTCTTTCATTAATTCAAATCAATAAGCATTTATCAATAATCAATTCATTATTCATATTTCAAAAAAAATCAAATTAATTCCTTATGCTTTGCTTGAAAATCAAATCAATCTAAATATGTTATTTTAACTGAAAAACATTAAACGAAATTATTTTCACTTATTTAATTAAATTAATTAAAGGATTAATAAAAATGAAATTTAATTTAAATTAATTTCCCTCTTGCACTTTTAAATTTTAAAAATCGCACTAATACACTAAAATAAATCACTGCATGTCCAAGCGCTCTCCTTGTTCCTTGACGTTCCATCTTTTGCTCTGCTCACGAAATCTCATCTTTCCTTCTTTCATGCTGTACCTAAAAAAACAATAAAAATTATGAGACAACAACCACAAATAACTGACCTACCACATCCCTCCTACCTAAGTTTGTCTCATAATTCTAACCCAACAATCACTCCCCATTTATAACGCCGTTGTCATCACCCAATCATACTCTTTTACAACACCTCTACTCCTAGTAAACGGTTTCTCATATTCCTTCACTTGTTCACTGGGTTTATTCCCACCTTCCGCTCTTTCATCAGTTTCTCCTACTTCATTCACACTTCCTTCCCTAGGTAATAGCTCAGACATTTCTGCAATCTCTTTCTCGATCTCTCTCATCCTAGCATTCGCCTTTATAACATTCACTACTTCATCCAATTCCACACAAAATTTACTCAAATCATCCACTTCCATATGCACACTCCTATCTCTAATATTTCTCAATCCTGCCAACACACTCTCATTTTCATCCAACGGAAACTTGCAAACTGTGTAAGTACTTTTTCTCAAACTCTGCCCGTTATTCCCATTGTCCCACCAAAAACCTGAAAAATACTCATCATTCTCATTATCATCGTTAAACAACACCCTTAATTTGCTAACATTACCCGATATTCCTCTTTTACGCTTTTTCTTCGGTATCTCTTCCACCAACACTAACTCTTTCCCCTTTAACCATAAATCATCCACTATATCCCCATTCTCATTCAAGTCATCCTCATTCACCAAAAACTTATACACAGGATGGATCTTTAAATAACCAGGAGGTTCTCTCCACGGTCTCAACTGTACCTGATGGGCCCGAAACTCCTTCATACCACCATCGTTCTCACCCTCCAACAAATAACTAACCCCATTAGACATAACCCTTTTTACAATATACGGCCCTTCAAACTTTTCTCTCATCTTACTCACGTTCAACCGACCTTTCTCAATCACTTCCTTCAAAACCTTATCCCCTACCTTAAAACTAGCAAACTTTAAACTACCTTTTCTCCAAACGTCCCTATCACCTTCAGGTAACCCAAGCCTGGGTTTTACAAACTTCTCAAAATTCAATACATACATACAAGGAGACATACCAGTTGCTCTATGCACAGTCATATTATAAGCCCACAACACTCTTCCTAACCAATAATCCCAATCATTCTCTCTTTCACTCATCATTCGTAACATCTCACTCAACGTCCGAATCGTTCTCTCCGCTAACCCATTCGAACTCGGCATATACGGCGTCGTTCTCACATGTTCAATGCCCCAATCACTCAACATTTGCTCAAACGCCTGCCCTACAAACTCCGGTCCATTATCACTCAACATTCGCTTCGGTTTACATACACACATCGGCAACAAAACTTCCCTTACCACCCTAGCCACATTCGCACTAGTCTTATTCTTCACCGGCACAGCATACGCAAACTTACTTTTGTGATCCACCATCACCACCATTCCTACATACCCACTCGCAGTCACTGGCAACGAAACACAATCAATCACTACTAACTCAAAAGGTTTCATTTCTACATCCATTCGTGACACAGGCGGGTTTCACATACATTCTCTTGATACTTTCCCTTCTGAAACATTTCCTCACAAGTTAGTAGCAACATTCATTCACTATTTTCCGTTAACCAAGGATAAACACTCTCTCTTTCATACATTCCCACAATTTAAACTTCCCCATGTGGCCATACCTACGGTGGATCACTAACGCCATCCCTACCGTTCCAATCACAGAAAACACAGGTACATACAAATCATCCTCCCTTACTTTCCGAATATAATACACCACATTAGTACACACAACAAACCTTTTCGCAAATACCCTAAAATCTTCTATCAACTGGTCCCACCTACACACTTCTTTACCTGACAAAATACATTTTCTCAGCTCACAGACCATAGGACATTCCTCTTGCATTACCTCAATATCTCTCATACTTAACAGTTCTTCATCCCCTACACCAACTCTCACCATGCCAACAAAATCCACAACACACACATTCTCCTTCTGCATTCTAACAATCTCACGACTTCCCTTCAGCAACCTTTCATTCCCTACATCTACGGACAACCTATTTACCCTCAAAAAGTCAATCCCAAACAAAAAACAATACGGCATTCGCTCCTCGTCCAGCACAACAAACCTATGTTCCACTTCCCCTAGCGTTCCTATTTCTACCTTTAACAAAACCTCTTCAAAAGCAACAAAATCACCTGACCCAATCCCTTTAATCTTCACATTTGTACTCTTCCTCTCTATTTGCCACGTTACTTGCTCAATTTCCCGTACCACAGATGCATTCACTAAAGAAATCTGAGCCCCAGTATCAATCAGTCCACAAAATACTCTCCCATTCACCTGCACTTTCACCTCCATTCTTCCACTTATCCCATGCTCGCAATACACAATCTCTTCGATTTCCCCTGGGCAAATCATTTTCACATTCTCATCACCCTCTACCAGACACTCCTCCAACTCCGATTCCAACACATACTTCCTATCGTAACTCTTTTTCTCGATTACCCAATTGTAATGTACGCCACTTAAACACTGTAAATGAAGCTCACCCACTTTTGCACCACTTACACCCTCACTCCTATACAAAACTGGTCTCTCTCCACCATAATGCACACATACAACTATCTTAAACAACTTACTCACAACAACCAATACCTCTTGCACCGGAAGCACACCTACGTTACACATAGCCTTTAACTCCTTCATAAAATATTTCACCTTCCTAATCCCTATCTGCTCAGGTTTCTTACACACCTCAGTCATAACTTCCCTTCGCAATTCTTCCATACTCTCAGGCACTCTCGAGACCAACCTATCCCTAGCTAAATCCTGTAACCCATACAACACACTTTCGAACATAGAATCACCCCCACCCTGACTTTCTTTTCCTTTCATCAATCCCTTAGGCAAATATTCCGGGTCTATCACTACCTTTTCACTCATACTCTCACTCCCAGGCATTCTCGACATCAAATCAGCAATCTCATTCCTTTCACCCGGCACATACTCAACCACATAGTCAAAATCACTCAAATCTTCCAAAGTCCTTGCAAGCCGACTATCAACGATCCTCATTCTCTGCAAATACACCAAAGGTTGGTGATCCGTTCGCACAATGAACTTAATTCCATACAAAAACGGACGCAACGACTTCAAACAAAACCTCAAAGCAGCCAACTCTCTTTCAATCGTAGAATACTTTCGCTCTGTCATACTAAACGCTTTCGAAACATACGCAATCACTCGTTTTCTTTCAATCCCATCAATTCACCTGTTCTTGCATCAAACAACCCCCCATACAATACCCACTTGCATCCGTATAAACTTCCAAAGGTTTCGCATTCTCACTATAATCCGGATAAGCCAGCTCTACATCCTTTGCGACTTCCGCTTTCAACTTTTCAAACGCTTCATTCATTTTATCATTCCACTTCACAATCGTACTCTTCTTTTTCCCAGTCCATTCAGTCAAAGGTTTCATCACACCCGAACAATCTTTCATAAACTTCCTTCCAAATTCTACCAAACCCAAAAATCCTCTTAACTCTCTTACATTCCTCGGCTTTGGAAACTGCCGAACTTTCTCAATAAACTTTTCTGCTTTCTTTAAACCAGTCGCACACACCTTGTGTCCCAAGAATTCAACCTCATCCGCAAACCACTCACACTTTTCGACTTTCACTTTTATCCCTATCTCCTCCAACTTTTTCAACACATCATTCACTAACTTCAAATGCTCAGAGAAAGATTCATTCATCACTAGTATGTCATCTATGAACACCATCACATTCTTACTGGGAAAATCATTCATGACCACATTCATCGCCCTCTGAAACGCCGCTGGAAGCATTGGCTTTTAACCCAAAGCTCAAATTGCCTAAAACTTGGTAATTGCCGGCTTTGCAGTTGAAAAGCAGCACAACACTTACTATCCCTCTTTCCCACTGCATCTGATAATACCCAAACGCACCAGACCCATTTTCGTAAAAAAACTTTCATCCCATTACATACTATACACGCCAATTCTGAAAAAACCTAACCCCCCAACAACCATAGGGAAAAAAAAAAAAAAAAAAAAAAAACCTTATTTTTCTTTCACAGTATCTCTCA
>JABUQX010106608.1:25000-34297 GCA_015478945.1 Trachelipus rathkii | reverse complement strand
TTTTTGGAAAGGGCAGATGGGGATTTCGTCATCGTCGAGAGCAATGACGTCTTTATATGAGAGAAGAAGTTGTAATATTTAATCAAACAAATTTGGGTCATGTAAAGGAGTGTCCTCTTGAGAAATATCTTTTATGGAGGAAGAGAGGATTTCTTTATAGGGGGATAAGATGTGTTTTGGAGAGGCCTGCACTAGAGGTAGTGAGACGTGTATGAATGGTGGGTATAGGTTCATTTAAATTATGATTGGGTTTGCAGTGGAGATGAGACTGTTCTTTTGTAATGTTTGTGGAGAAGCGCTTAAATTTATTATTTATTAATATTTGTCTTTTCTTGCATGTGCTAATAATATTACAGACGTAAAGATACTTATTTATATGAGTGTTGTTAGTAGATAGAACTAAGTTTTAGGAGAAGATAAGGCATTAAGACAAATGATTGTTTTAGAATATGGATGAAATTCAATAGTAAAAGTAGTATAGAGATTATATATAACCTCAGAGTCAATAAGAAGGTCGCGAGAGATTGAAATATCATCTGAGTATATAGGTTCAATGGAATTTTTGGTGTGAGAGGGAGAGTGAGGAAGAAATATAGCAGAGTCGACAGAAAGATTATTTTGTGAGGAAAGTGAGTCGGAAGTTAAATCTTTATCATTATGAGAAGTCAAATTAGAATTATGCTTTGTTGTGATTGAGCGTGATGGTAGGGTGATGATGATGATATTTTGTGTGAGCGCAAATACTGAATGAGGAAAATATCGATTAAATGATAAGGGTGAAAAGATTGGTTTTAGTTGATTCTATAACTGATCAGCAAAATCTCAGTCACAAATTTCTTCTGTGTAGATCCAAAATAAATGGAGATTAAGAGAGTTACTAAGGAGGGAGATTTGTGCCGAGGGGAAATCAGACTTGAAATATATGAGAGAGTGATATTGTGTGGACTAACCATAATTTAAGTGACTGGGGAAATAATATCTTGCGATTAGATGTCTAGCCTCAAAACCATTTGGGTTCTTTGCTCTGCTGATTTACTCAAACCCTTTAGCTGTGCGAATACAAAGAGTCTGCAATCTTCATTTTTTTTAAGGGTATACGTTGATCGAGATGATATTTTTGTGAATGTTGGTGTAAAAGACGACAGTTTTGCATAGGAGCCAACACTTAGATCCGGTGTCTACGAGATGTTTATTTGTTATTGTAAGAAATTGGGCATTAGGTAATAAGTTATTGGGCAGCTTTTTAGAAATTATTAATTTTGAACCCCTCTGTTGGTCTTTTAGATTGCGATGGCTTCTTGGAGAGATTGGGTGATTAAAGAGTAAGAAGAGTTGGTTATAATGTTGAGGTCAAGTAAGGATTTGATTTCCTGAGTTTCTATTTGCACAACTCATTAATGTTAATTTGTTATGCACACATTAGATTGAGAAAGTACGTTGATAATTGCTGCTTAGCAGGGTGTATTTGAGGATGTGTGTGTAATTATTCTATTTGATATTTATTATGCCGGTTGTGAGAGAGAGATGGGCATAGCTGTTAGTGTAGAATTGTGTGAAAAGGGTGGAACATATTTGGAATATTTGGTTGTACTGAAGAATGTTGACGCAGGTGGTGAGGGAGAGGGATCAATGATATTAACATTAGATTTAGTTGCCTTATAGTGCATGTTCTGTATACTTTTCCTGTGCAATACAGTGTGAGTAGTTTTTATATCTTGATATTGTTTTAAAATTTTATAAATGTATTAGCAATTCATTAATAATATTAAAATTAAATTTAATCATGACAGATGATTGATTATTTTTACTTAGTTGATCGTTTATATGGGAATAACTATAATTTTCTAAATTGAGAATTTGCATGCAAAACCTAATTGAATTATTTCTATTTCCTCTTTAAAATAATATTATTTATAATCCAGTCCCTTTAATTGCGCCGATGCTATCTTTCTCTGGAAACTGGGATATGATCTAGCGGATTGCTGGGGTTAAATTTCAGAAGTTATTAGCTCAACAATTTGTTGAGCATTTTCAAACAATTCTTGCTGTGTGTCTTGAAGGGAATCACTTGGTTTTGATATTGATAATAATTAGAGTAAGCGTCTAATGAATATTACTGTTCTGAGAAGTAATTTCATGTGGGGATATATTTGATTTTCTTCTTTATGTAGTAATTTGGGTCATCTCCTTGAATGTTTGAGGATATTAGATGAGCATTTTGGAATTGATTTATTTGAGAATTCCAATTTTTCTGGGGCAGTGATGTAGAAGGGGAGCGATTTTGGTTGATTGTTTGGTTATCATGATGAAATCGTTTTTCTTGGGGTGTGATTTGAAGTAAGGTCGCAGGCCATTGTATTCGGTCCTATTTATGCCGCTTGATTTCTAAAGTCCTTTCTAAAGCTTTCTTCAATTTAAGGAGTGATTGGAGCGTATTTGACTTTAAAATCTGGGTTTCTTGGGTGAAATCTGCAATTTTTGCAAAGGGGTGTGGATCCTCGAACATGATATTGATAACATTTATGACAATATGGATTAAACGGACACTGGCTCTTGAAGTGACCTGATTATTCACAATGGTAGCATATTAGAGGCGAATGCTCGGGGTTTGAGCTGGGATGCGAAGGAAACGATCGTTGAGTTTGGCTGGCAGGTGAAGATTTTTGAAGAAAAGTTTGCTTCTGCATGAATGTGAGTTGGTGGATTTTGGTACTCGATTATTCTTTTTTGTATTCTTAGAAATCTATATTTTCTATATTTAAAATTTTTTGTTTTTCTTCTCTAAGGTTATAAGGATGTCATTCTTACAACAATATTCATTATTATCAAATACCTAATAAGAGTTTTTTGTACGAGAGAAAATTAGATTTATGTGTAAATCGGAGAAGGAATTGATAAATAGGAGCCAGAGCCGGAGCCGGACGTCGGAGAGCCGGAGTTCGGAGCCGGAGCCGATATATTTAAATGCTGGAGCCTGAGTCGGAGTCTCACCGGGTAACTTTTTAATCCTGGAGCCGGAGCCATATAAATGTAAAAATCTCAAATATGTCAGAACCAACAGCAATGATATATATATATATATTATATAATATATTTATATTATATATATATATAATAATTATATATATATTATAATATTATTATATAATATATATATATATAATTATATTTATATATATATATTATAATTATTATAATATATAATATATATATTATATAATCTATATTTATATAATATATTATTATATATATATATATATAATAATATTATATATTATATTATTATTATATATTTATATTAATTTATATTATATATATAATATATTATATATATACTATATATATAAATATATATATATATATAAATATATATTATATATATATAGTATATATATATATATATATATTATATATAGTATATATAGTAATATCTATATATATATATATATTATATGTATATATAAAATATATAATTATATAATTATTATTATATCTATTTTATAATATAATATATATATATATTATAATATATATACATATATATATATACTATATATCTTTAATTATACTTAGGTTTATATATGGTATATTTGTATTTATATTATATTATATATATATATACATAATTTATATATATATAAACTTTCAAAAAGGTGGTTCCATTTTTCAAGAATTTGACAGTCAAATATTAACATTTTTTTTTTTTTTTTTTTTTTTTTTTTTTTTTTTTTTTTTTTTGCTTAGGGACGGTGGGATTACGACTTTCGCGGTTTTTGGTTTTGTTGGAATGACGTAACAAGCTCGTGTAAAATTAAATGTTAAATAAAAAGAACCTTTTGGTTGTTAATGCCATTTATAATAAAGAAGGAAATAAGGATAGAAATTTTTGGAGCAATTCTTATGAAAATTCGTAAATAGTAACATCAATGTTCAATAAGTAAATATATATTTAAATAAAGCACAGAATTTTAACTGATAACCAATATTTTTATTATGATCATTTAGTATAGAATAATATATATTATATCACTCTCCTCTATATATAACTAATACTAAATATTTATATATATATAATATACTAATATATATATATATATATTATATATAATATATATATATATCAACGATTAGTATATATATTATAATGTATATTATATTTATATTAATATATATATATTATATATATTATATATATATATATATATTTTTATTATATTATATATTATTTGGTTAAATAATATATATATATAATTTAATAACATATTATAGTCTATGCATGAAATTTAATATAAATATTTAGATATTATTTTTATTAATTATTACTTTACTATATATATATATATATATTATTAACTTTATTATTTACTTTATTATTTATTTATTATATATTTTATTATAAATATTTAATATATTACTAATATATATATATATTTAACTATATTCATATATATACTTATATTCTATATTATATACTTATTATTTAAATTATTGTAATATTATATATATTATACTTCTTAAATATTATATATATATATGTTACTATATATACTATTATATAAATTTATCACACTTCTGATATATTTACTATATTATATATATAACTATATACTACTACTATACTATATATACTTACTATTATATATTATTAAAACTATCATATGGGCAATATATCATATACTCTACATATTATACTTTTATCACTATCATTATTTATATATTAATTACTATATATAATATATATATTAACCTACTATATATATATACTCTACTTTACTATTCTTTACATATTATATCCAATTCACATATACATACTATATATACTATTTTATATCATCATTCTATACTATCCCAAATTCCCTACTACTATACCTATCCACCTACTACTATTCATATATCTACCCGCTATACTACCTATATATACTTTATAATCAATATACCATACTATACTATATATAAAATATATATTACTACGTATCTATATCTTTATTCTATTACCGGTACTATACATTTTCTTACAGTCATCATACTTATACTACTACTAGTCCTTTAATATACTACCAATATATTATACCTATATACTACTATCATACTACCCTCACTCCCACTCTATACTCATACCCTATATACTACCTATAATATATATATCATATACTACTTATCACCTACCTACTCACTCACTATATACACATATATCACCTATATATACAATATACTACTATAATCTATTATATATCATATATATATACTTATATACCAACCATACGTGTACTATACTATACTATCCTATACTATACTATACTATACTATATACCCTATACTATACCAACTATACCTATATTAATTTTGGTATTTCATTATACTGTTATATTACTTTATTTCAATATAATATATATATCTATATATCATCATACTATCCTATATATACTATCACTCATATATCATACTATACTACCCCTACCTAATACTATACCCTTACCTCTACCTTATACTCTACCCCCCTCCACCCTCATATATCACCCATACTACCTCACCTACTATACCCTCTCGCTAAACCCTACTACCCACTACTCTCATACCTACTATCACTCTCACTACTCACCTCACCCCTACACCCTACTACCACTATCACGCCTTACCCATACCCATCTACTATTAATATAGTATATACTAATAATATATAAATATCCTCACCTACCATTCACTCATATAGCCATATACTCACTATATACCACACATCATATAGACACCATTTATATTATCTATATGTATTCTATATACAATCCTTCTCTCCATATAATACTACTTATACTATAAACTATATTCAAATATATCTATTTACTATTATATATATATTATATATACTATATTATATATACTATATATATACTATATATAATATAACAATACTATTATATATATATATATATTAGATTTTATATACCTCATAGCTTTTATAATTTACTATATATATATATATTATTTCATATTCCTACTGTTACCTATACCTACTTTATATTACCTTATTCTACTACATTCTCTACCCTACTACTCTTCAACCTCTCACTCCTCACCCTACTTTAGTGGTTTTATTATATCTTTTATTAGGTAAATATTATATTATATTTAATATTATAATTACTACCTATAAATATATATATATATATACTACTACTACTATTACTTACACTACTCACTATATATATATACCTTACTTATATATTATATTATACTATATTACTATATATATCTTTAATATACCCTATCACCCTATATTATTAATATAAACCTAAGCAATCCTTATATAATATTTATATACTTATTTATACTATATATTTACCCCTAATACTATATTATAACTCACATTATTATATATATATAAATAACCCTATATAATTCGCTCCATTCATACGGTAATAAAGTCACCCCGCTACCCCCCCTATACCCCCTACAATATATTAATACTATATAATATATATCTAATAATATATATATATATATCACTACTATCATCCTTACCTCTATATATATATACTCTATATATATAATATACTATATACTCTACCTACTACCCTCTATACCTACTACTACTATGTTATAATATTATATACCTTATACCTCACTATATTATTATATACTCTCACCTCACCTTATATCTATATAATTATATTATTACTATATTATCACTTAATACTATATATATATACTTACTTATATATATATATTATATTATATATCCTCCTATATACTATACTACCCTACATTACTTATATATATTAATATACTACTCTATATATAATTATATTATCTAACTCTCAACTCACTATATACTCCCATA
The DNA here is from genome assembly GCA_015478945.1 of Trachelipus rathkii. Taxonomy (NCBI): domain Eukaryota; kingdom Metazoa; phylum Arthropoda; class Malacostraca; order Isopoda; family Trachelipodidae; genus Trachelipus; species Trachelipus rathkii. The sequence continues at coordinate 27,462 of JABUQX010106608.1, read as the reverse complement.
TTTATATTATACTATATTTAATATACTATTAATATTATTTCACTCTATATATATAATACATTATCTTATACTCATTATAATCTTTATATATATATACTTAATACACTCACTCACTATTATATATATATATATATATTTAATTATATATTACTACTCTATATCCATTTTATTCTCACTACGATAATACCTACTAATACTCTTAATATATATAACATAATATATTTATTTCCTATCATATACTCAATATATATACTATGAGTATATACTATATATATATGATACGTCAGGCTGTCAATTATAGAAAGCTTTTGACCGCGGTATTGAGCACGCACCCTACGCTTACAGCCTCTAAAGTTCCTTTTTCTCTCGGGTTTCTCATGTCTGTGCTTACTCATGTCTAGTTTTCTTTCAAATCATTCCATATCGGCTCTTGTTGACGAAAATACTTTTTTTTCCTTTCATGTTAATTGTGGTGATCCACAAGGTTCTGTTCCATCTCCACCTTTACTCTTACTTTTCATCAACAATCTTCTAAGCTTCAGTTCTAGCTCCCTTCATTTTTATGCTGATGACAACTTTAGATTCATCTACTCATTTCAAATCTGTTTCCTGTTTCGCATCTAGAGTTCCCTCTCGTTTAAGGTTATCAATTCAATTCTATCTGATCTGGATGGGATTTCTCGGTATTATCACCGTAATCTTGCGAATTCAACTCTTCAAGAGCTCAACTTCTTCACATCCACCTCTCAAGAACACCTTCCAGATTTCCGATCTCCTTCGACGGCTTTAACGTCTCTCCTGTGAATAACACGAAAATTTTTGAACTGAACATAAGCATCAAATTTTTTTGGAAACTTCAAATCACAACGGTTGCTAAAGTAGATTCACAGAAGCTGGGGATTCTGTTCAGATCGCGAGATTTTTATCCTACTGCTCAGTTACTCCTGTTATTGAAGGGTTTTATCCACCCTTGTATGGAGTACTGTTCTTACATTTGGGGTGGCTCTGGTTCCACCCTTCTTTTGGAAAGGGTTGAATCTAAGGCTAAAACACTAATAAACTATTCCATACTCTCAAACTCCCTTGACACTCTTTCTCTGCAACGTGACAATGAAGCACTATCTCTTTTCTATGGGTATTACGACGGCAGGTGCTCGAGGGAGTTAACGTATCGCATTCCTCCTCCATTGCGTCTCCCTCGTAGCACATTTTGAATTTTGTGAAAATATTGGAAACCCAAGACTTGCTCGTTGTCGAATCTCTTTCTTTTCAGCCACCTCGGTCCTGTGGAACTCCTTGCCCTCATCTGTTTTTTTCCTGTATTCAATTTTTCTCTCTTTAAAGCCCACGTCTGTGCCTACCTGAGGGATATGTATTAACCATGAGATTCTGAGATTTCTTTCCTTTTATTTTTTGCCCCTCCTTGAAAAGGACCCTGCCCGTGAGTGGTAGTAATATATATATATATATATATATACTATATATATCACCTATATCATACTATACTATATATATAGTATATCTATATATAATATATATACTATAACTCATATTATATAATCTATATATATATATATATATACATACCTATATATTATAAAATATATCATATATATATATAATATTATATATATATATATATATAATATATATATATATATACTACCTTATATATATTATATTTATATACTCAATATATATATTATATTACTATATATACCGTATATATATATATACCTCATACTATATATATATATACTATCTCCTATATATAATACTACAGTATATATTATTACTACCTACTATATATATATATATATATTATATTTAATACCGTAATACTATATATATCTACCGTATATATATATATATATATATATATTAATCATATATATACTATATATTATTAAAATATTATACTATATACCTATATATATATTATATATACTCATATATACTATATGTATGTATATATATATATAGGGAAGTGGCTCCAAATTTTTATTTAAGATGGCTTTCCATTTTATACATTAAATATAAATACATGAAGGCATGACAATTTTATCCATCTATCTCATCAGCCATTAATTAACAAAAAAAAAAAAATTTAAATAAAAAAAAAAGAAAAAAGAAAAAAAAAAGACAATGAAATCTAAAAACTATAAAGCAGAAAAATTGCGGATTTTTACAATATATTATGATAATATTTTCATCATCTTATTCCATGAAATAAGGTAAAATATTTTCAGTTAAAATTGCATATTTATATCTTAGTAAAAGTATTTTTTTAACAGGTCAAAGTAAAGTTCTTAAATGAACAGAGTTGTGACTCAATCTTAGGAATTGAAGAAATAATTTTAAACTTTTATTTTTTGCATAATAATTCGTAGCAATCTAATATGGAAGCGAAGAAAATCTGGATGTCAATATTCATTATGCCTTTGTACAGATGTAATAATGCT
>JABUQX010106608.1:0-17500 GCA_015478945.1 Trachelipus rathkii | reverse complement strand
AAAAAAAAAAAAAAAAAAAAAAAAAAAAAAAAGAAAGCGATAATGAATTATTCAGCATCAAAAATAAATAAAAAGATGTTCTTTCATTTATATAGATATATATATATATAACTTATATATATATTATATTTTATCAAAAATATATCTTATATATTATATATATACTATATATAATTTATATTATATATATATTATATATATATATATATACTATATATATTATATTATATATATATATATAATATATATGATAGTCCTATTATTATATAGCAAAATTATATATTGTGATGAATTTTCAGTTTTTGGAGGTATGAGAAAATAGAGTTACTATTAAAGGGAGAAGATTCAGACAAGATATGGGATAACTTTTAGAGGGTGTTATGAACTATAGAGTGGGAAAATGACCAGCGAATTGGGTCCAGTTGTGGACAATCAATGAAGGGTGTATGGTGAACAGATGCGGGGTATGGTGACGGCAAAATTTGCAGATGGGAGAATTGGGGTTTGGAAGGGAAAAAAAAAAAAAAAAGGGGGAAAAATTCCCCCCCCCAGGTTTTTTTGGAAAAAAATAAACACCCCCCCCAAACATTTTGTAGTGACCTGTGAGTGATTATTGGTGTGACCAATGCGGAGGTGTGCAAGTATCATCTCGTGAAAACGCTTCTTTGGGTAGAGGAAGACCTAACCTAAATAACTTCATGTTAGAGGTCGAGATTATACACCAAAGTACAGGACAGCCTACTAGCAGTTAACTCGAAGGTTCGGGTCCCCTAAAATTGCCTGCCTGGTAATAGGCTCACGAAAAGACCGGTTTTTATCCTGTACCCTCATCCACGGGAAAGAAGTGTGAGGTGGACTGAAGCCATGTGTAGAAGTAGGCCCGATGACACCAAGGGGCTGTGATGGAAAAAAAAGGGAAGACAATCTTTCAAAGAGGGAAGTACGTACAAAGTACTTAAAAGCTTAAAGGGACTAATGGATGGAAATTTAAAAAACAAAAAACAAAAAAAAAGGTCAGAGTGCTCTAAGCTGACATCATGTAATCGAGAACGGCTAGCCCTACAGTAAAAACATTATTACATTTGGAATTCAGGGCGGAAAATTTTAAGGAGGGGTTTTTTAATTGTTTTTTTTTTTTTTTTTTGCATTTTTTATTCGTCGGAAATATTTTAAAAAAAAAAATCCTCCCCCATTTAGGGGGCTCGAGCCGACGGGAGACAGAGGGAGGACGAAGTCCCCCCCGACGTCCGCCGGGAGGCCGAGAGACCCTTACTCCTGCCATCAATTTTGCGGTTACCCTATGGTATTCCTTTAGTTAAAAAAAAAAGAATAATTTTGATTCCCTTTACACTTTGGTATTACTTTAATAAAGAAATACCATAGGTTAAACCGCAAAGAATGCAAGAAGCCGGGTCTTCTCGACCCTCCGGTGGACAACGGGGGGGACTTCGTCCCCCCCTCTGCCCCCGTCGGCTCGAGCCCCCAAATGGGGAAATTTTTTTTTTTTTAAATATTTCCGACGAAAAATGCAAAAAAAAAAAAAAAAAAATTAATAAATAATAAATAAATAAATAAAACCTTCTTAAAATTTTCGCTGATTCCAAATATTACATTTTGTTTTACTGTACTGTGCCTAGCCGTTTCTCGGTTACATGAGATGTCAGCTTTAGACACTCTGACCAAAAAATGAAAGAAAGAAAGAAAACGAAGAAAAAAAGATAGAAACCGCAATGGAAAAGGAGGATTGAAAGACATAAATAATTTGAAAAATGAGGATGAGACAGAAGACTAAAGGATTTGCATGTGTGCAATGCACATATACTAATGCTGGGGCGGAGATGGGCATAAAGTCCCTCTAGTTTTTGGAATTCTTAGTCAACTATATTTCCCATGTTCCAGGTTACTTTATTCACCAAGAGTATCTAACACCGTAAAACAAGTAATACACCCCTGCGTAGTAATATATATATATATTATTATATATATATATATATATATATAATCTATATTATATATTATCATATATATATATATATATATATTATATATTATAATATATATATTTCTATTTACTATATATTATATATATGTTATAGTATTATATATTATATATATATATATATATATATATATATATATATATATATATATATATATTATAATATATATATATATATTAATATATATAAGTATAGTATATATATATACTATATATATATCTATATATATATAAAGCTACGGAATCGGTTTCGCGATAATCCGATTCCGGTTCTGGAACTGATTTTAATTAATATTTATAGAAGATGCTTTCAACCAGTGGTGGGCTCGGTTCTTTGTGCAGGGGGTGCTGCTTATATATATATACTATCTAATAATATACTTATATATATATATATATTATATATTATATAAGGTTATATATATACATAACAGTATATAATATAAGTAATATAAAGAAGTGTTTATAGTATGTATATATATTATTTGTATATATGCCAACCTCTAGAAGAGCCACAATCCATATGTCAAACAACTACAATAGTACATGGAAAAAGGATATCTTCCTTGTTGAATCCTGGTAGATTTTAGGTGGGCGGAAATGTATACAAAAAAAAAAAAAAGCCAAAACTATATCTCACAAACTACAATAGATACAGGGAAAGGGAATACATTTTTGGATCTTGTAAATTTTAGGTTAAGAAAACATGTAAAAAAAAAAAATTAAAACAAATTGGCTATTTTTTTTTTTGGGGGGGGAAGCTCGAGCCGGCGGGGGACATAGTATTTCTTTATTATATAATATATATATATGATATATATATATTATATATCATAAACATATATATATTATATTTATATTATATTTAATATAATATATAATATTATTATATATATATTATAATATATATATTATATTATTTGTAAAGGTATTACACGGCAATGTAGGGGGATCGAGCCGACGCGGGAAACAAGCTGGGGGGGACGTTCTCCACATACCCAATAGTGGTGGCGTGTTGCGAGGATAACGCCCGCGACACCAAATACCAAAGAGCGGGGGTTCCGGAGACCTCCCGGGGGGGGTTAATTCCCTCATCTCCTAGTTCCTCTGGAGAGCCGGAGACCCCGACTCCTGCCATCGGTGCGGTATAACCTTGGGGTATTTCAAAGTTTAAAAAACAAAAAACAAAATTTATAGAAAGTCTATTTATTTTATAACGAGTAACGTATAAAAAGGTCTCCATCTAAATAGGCTTTCCTACTCACATATTACTATATATTAAATTGCTATTACAATAATTGTTTTTTGAGAGGTATTTTTTTTTTTTTTAACATTTTTTTATTAAAAGTTCATCTGTACGTGGTAAAAAGTTACTTTCCTGTAGCTAATTGTATTTTTTTGAAATTTTTTTTTTTTTTGTTTTTTTTTTTTTTTTTTTTTTTTTTTTTTTTTATTATTAATTGTTTAATCTCCATTTTTGCCGCACTAAAATTGAGCAGCATTTTCGCAATGGTAATTTCTTTTCTCGTGTAGCTGTTGTGTTTTTGCAATATGGATTGTGGCTCTTCTAGAGGCTGACCATCATATTATAATAGAAATATTTGATCTATATATATATATATTATATATATAATATATTATATATATATATATTATATATATATATATATTATATTATATATATATATATTATTATATATTTATATATATATATATTAATATATATATATAAATATATATATATTTTATATATATATATTATATATATATATATATATATATATATATATTATATATATATATATATAATTATATATTTATATATAACTTACATTATTGCGAATGAAATGTTTTGAAAAACGATAAGTTAAAGACAAAAATGATCGAAACTTAAAGAGGATAAATGTGAAGTTCACAAACCAGAAAAAAAATTAGGCAACGAACAAATTCTCAATTTCTGTTCCAGCTTACCTTTAATTAAGCTTACGATCACGGTGTAACATCTCGCTCGGAATTACATAGTAAATATACGGTTACTAGAGCTATTTTGGGAAACAAAGAATTTTGGAAGTTCCCAATAACTGTATTTTCTATGGAATAAATTGTTCGACGAAAATTTTATATATATATATATATATTTTATATATATATTATATTTATAATATATCTATATATATATTATATACTGTACGTATTATTACTATTATATAATTATTTATAATATATTAATATATATATAAGTATATTATATAACTCATTATATTTATATATATATATTATTATATTATTTAATAATAATAAGAGAGAGAGGAGAGAGAGAGAGAGAAGAGAGAGAGAGAGAGGAGAGAGAGAGGAGAGAGAGCGAGAGAGAGAGAGAGAGAGAGAAGAGAGAGAGAGAGAGACACAAAAAAAAAAAAACTACATATGTTTAGTAGATGTGGCTGAGTTGAGAAATTTTTTTTTGGGGAGGCTGCAAGTTCCGCAGTGACTATGGCGAGCCGCCCCTGCTTTCAAAACCTTCACTCCGGATCCGATTCTAATTCTACGCAAAATTTCATATGTTATATAACCCATCTTATTGTAATTGTATTGTAATTATCTCTGAAATTGTACCTCCAAGTAAGAGAAAAAAGTTAAAAAGTACCGAAATACCTACCATAAGTTCTTACAACATTACAAAAAGTTATATTTCTGCATATCCTGATTGATTAATATACATTTAAACAAACTATTAACCCTGAGTGTTTTTGCTTAACTTGTATGTGCACGTTTAGAGTGGTGGGGAGTTTCGTTCGGTGGAGTTTGCTCCTTTATATTTTTTCTCTTGTACCATTAGATTGTTAATGTAAAATACAATAGTAGGAAAAGAGATGGAAGACTGTTGAGTTGGAACTCTACATACACGAACCAACTTGGGAATGACGAAGGGTATGAACAAGGTATGGAGAAATGGCGATGTTAAAATGCAACAAGAGACATATTACTAAGGAGTGATTTATTAATTGTCTGAAAAATACCTGCAATATTTCATTTGAAAATATTTCTCACGCTATTGCTTCGATGCATACATCATTACACCGAATGTTTAAAGGTGAAAATTAAAGTCTCAGAAATATTTTCAATTAAGTTAACTATTAAAAAATACAACTGTTCCAGACAGAGCACCCAGTTTTCTTAGAATATTTCCACAATTGCCTTTCTATTGTTTTAGAAGTCCAGTCCATCAATTAAAAACACAACAACAACAACGAACAACAACACAACAACACCACAACAACAACACAGACAACAACAAACAAAACAACTAAAATATAGCTTTTCCAAAAAAAATATTTCAAAAACAGAAGGTCGATTAATTTACATAATAAGGCCAGTGCTGGCATTTGTTACTACGCGCACGCGTGTGTGTGTGATACAGATATACGTATAGAACTATACATTATATTTTATCTAGTATATATAATATATATTATATATATATATATGTCTAGTATATATATTATAATCTATATATTAATATATATATTATATTTATATGTATATATATATATATATATATATATATATATTATTTATATATATATATATCATATATATTATACTATTATATCTATATATTATATATATATTATATTATATATACTGTTATATTAATATATATATATATATATTATATATATTATATATTATATATATAATTGATGTTAATACTGCTCAAACTGCACTCAGCTTCAATATGCACGAATAAATATAATCCTTTGGTGATTCTTCATTTACCAGGGATTAGATCCTGGCCCTCTCAGCCCGGACGAATACGCAAGTGTGTTGGTTCGCACGTGACGCGGATTATAAAAGATACGCGACATAAAACCAAGCAAGAGAAACTTATCAATAGAATAAGGACTGCGCTATAACTCAGGTCAGATACCTCGGCACGCATTTCCGCCTCACACTCGATAAGGGCTACACTCATGTTAATCGGAGAATTTATTTGTATTTGATGTTAAATACTGCTAAACTGCACGCAGTTCAATATGTAATGATAACATAACTCCTTGAGTGATTCTTACTTCACTTACCAGGATTATGATCCCGGCCGCTTCGCAGACGGATAGAAAGTGTGTTCCACTTTGCAGCGATTGAGCTAAAAGATCCGCGACATTCACGCTATTCCGTCTGTCACAAACTACCACTGCAGATGCTTCCAACTACTGACACACTAACAACTAAATCCAACTATATAAAGGTTTATTATAGATTTCCACCTTAGCTTAACAAGATATTTTTCAAATATTACGCTAAAAAGTAGTAACTGGACTGAAATTTGATATACTTGAAGCTGATGTTTAATTTTTACAGTAGAAAACCTTCCGATATGAATGGTCACATAATCTCAAGATTTTTTTTTTCCCTCATCTTCCGTGTTGTGGACGTTATCAGCAGACAAACTTTTCAGAGCCCTCAAAATCCACAAATGAAAATTAAAGTTGAACAAGAAGAGTAACTTGACAAAAAAGGGCTTGATAGCCTATAGTTCTGAAGATCAATAAATAAAATATCAACTGATTGTGTTATGGTAACTGGAGCAAATAACATGATCTTTGCACAAAGCAGTAACAATGAAAACAAGAGACTGGATATAAAACTAAAGCTGATAAAATAGTTGATTTGTACTATAATGAAAATGGACACATAAATAGCACTGATTATCCCGAATTATCGAAATAAATGATTCAAAATATCCTAGATTTGTCACTTGCTCAAGTGTTATTTAAGATGTTCTGCCATCATTGTCCAAGCGAACTTTTGTTTATGGTTAAACGCAATAGCCTAAAATGTGAAAATGCATAGTAAATTTATATTTTTTAATATAATTTTGCCTCTAATGACTGTGCAAATACTTAGATCGACACGTTTTTATTATCTATTTATTAAAAGGTGGACATTGGCGATACGATTGGTATGGGGGGGGATATATGAATACGTTGGACTTATAATAAATTAATAAGCTTTCAGACGCGGCAATATAGAACCAGTCTCGTTTGAGACATTTTAATTCTTTTCAGTATTAGTAATAACAGAATGTTCCGTTATTAAGACACAGTTCATTTACCTTTCTATTCAGCATAAAATTTTCACGGAAATTAAAACATTTTTAAAAACCTGCAACTGAAACCTTTTTTTCTTTTCGCCAAAATTCGCATAGTTTCATTTTCCGGTAATAAATCTAACATTGATCATATAATTTCTCTGCATGGAATTTTTTTAATCTATGCAATATCTTTGCAGGGAATTTACTTTACCACCAAGTATAGATTCAACCAATCCGAGCAACCTTAATAAACCAGAATTAAAAAAGGTAAATTTCACAAATGATTTATTAAAACTGTCTCTTGCCATCACATTTGTTGAATTTTATGATTATTAAAGTATTTTCTATATCTTGAAGATCCTCATCCACGCTGATCGGTAATATAAAATCTGCATTCATATATGTATCTGCGGATGTTCAAATTATGATATCTGCATCTCCGGACGTCAAAATAATCACGTTATCGACGTTATATATATATAATAATATATATATATTATATAATATATATATATATATATTATATATATAATATTATATATATATATATATATATATATATATTATATATATAATATATTTATTTATATATTATATATAATATATATATAACATAAGTATATATATATATATATACCATTATATATATATATATACATATATATATTTATTATATTATATATATTATTATATATATACTTCATCTTCCTATATATATACTATACCTAGATAGTAGATAGATAGATAGATAGATATATAGGATAGATAGATAGATAGATAGTAGATAGATAGATAAATAATAATTGTCCCTATATATATACTTATATATACTATATATATATATATAATACCTATATTAATTATATTTATTATTATTTAAGCTATATATATATATATTTATATACTACTATATATATATACATAAATATATATATATATATATATATATTATATATTATATACCTGTTTTTCTATATACATTTTCTACTATTATATATATATATATATATATATACATAAATTCTCTATATATATATATATATTTATATATATATATATATAATATATATATATTATATATATAACATATATCTATATTATATTTATATATATATATATATATCAAACTATATATATATATATATCACTATATATATATATATATACTACTACTCATATATACATACTTATATATCTATAAATAACTCACTATTAATATATTAACTACTATAATATATATAAATAAATAATATCTATATATATATATATATATATATATAATCTATACTATAATATATTTACTATTCATCTAATTTCCATGATATGACCATATGATATTATAATAGTCACTATATATATAGTATATACTATATTTATATATATATTATATATATATATATAAACTAATTAATATTACTATATTATATATATTATATTTATATCTACTTCTATATATATATTATATATATATAATATATATTTATATATAACTATGGCTTTGGTGTTAATTCGTGACCAGCAGTTTTTTCATCGATTTTATTTTATGCATTTCGATTTTGATTAGATGGATTTTTGGAGGAGTTTAAAAAGGACAATTACTCGTATATTATCTATATATATATATATATATATATTATATATCTAAATATATATATTATATCACATAATCATATATATATATATACTATATAATAATGATATATATATATAATATATACATATATATATTATATATCTATCTACTATATATATATATACTATATACTTAATATATCATACTACCTTACTCTCTTACACGATATTTAACATTTCTCGCTTTTTACACAGTGATTCTAAAAATTTTCTCCAAATTATAAAATAACTTCAGGTTTGGTGATTTCTCTGCATAATCAAGGTTACCGAAGCTAGAGTCAATTTTCTTTTTTCTTCCCATTGCAATGGAATTCTTCATTTTTCTACATGATAGAATAAAAATATTTAAGTAACATCTTCGGCTTCGGCAGCAGCTACACGGTCTGGGTTAGCGATTATGAGATCTTAGGTTAGGTTAGTTAGGTTAGGTCATAGGTTTAGGTTTAGGTTAGGTTAGTTATAAATATTCGGTAGGTTTTGTTACGGTTAGGTTAGCGTCTCAAGGTTTAGGTTAGGTTTAGGGTTAGGATTTTGGTTACGTTAGGTTAGGTTAGGTTTGTTAGGTTAGGTTAGGTGTAGGTTAGGTTAGTAAGGTTAGTTTAAATAAGGTTAGGTTAGGCTTAGGTTAAGGTTTAGATCTTTAGGAATAGTTTCTTTTAGATTGTTAACCACATTTTCTTATAAAATTATTTATTTTTACCTGGCTACATGTGCTTTCAATGGTATTTGTATGGGCACCAGTTTCCTTATTTATGAATTCTACTGAATGGTTCACTATTAAATGATTATAATCTAATGTGGCTAAATCCTTGTACCCTTTCCAAGCGTCTGAAATTATGCTAGTTCCTTTTTTAATATTATCTTCAATTATTTTCTAAGTGTGGCGATACTTAATTCACAAAATCATTAACAATTATCATCATAAATAACTAATAAGTACGGGCATAATTCATAAATTTTTTAAACATTAAAGACTGCTATAGCAACTAATCCTAGAAAAATTGCTATTATTTAAACATGGAAGAAAAATAAGTAACATTATTGAACACAAAAAAGAACATGCTTAATATTTTGGACTTAACTTAAATAATTACAATTTTTATTATTTAAATTAATCTACTCTTTTGTTTAGTTATCACATAATTATTTTCAAAAAGTCGTAGCTATCTCACTTGATGCTCAATTAATTATCTAGGATATTATCGAATGCAAGAAATCTTTGCTGGTCGCGAAAATACACCCTTTCCTATATAATATAACTCATATTCTATATATATATATTATCAAGAACATATACATATACTACTTGCAATTTACTATATATATAAAATAAATATTATACCTATATAAATATATACTATAATTATACCAACTAAGTTCTGATAATATACTACCATTACTTCTTCATCACCTCCTCAACTAAACACCTCTCATATATATTCATATTTAATATTATATAATAATATAACTTATCCTACTAATAATTTTTAGAAATATCTTATGGAATCTAAAAGCTACTCGTGATTCAAAGGGACGACAGTCTCATTCTTACACAATATAAGAGACGTGAGCTAAACGTGACCAAAACGGGTGTCATTAAAATGAACAAGGGTGGGGTCATTCCTTTTCTCAATATAAAATTATGAATCGATGACCGGAAATACATCAAGAAGAAATACTGCTGTACCTAACACTGTATGATGTCAACCTCATTACCTTTATAAAGGAAAAATTTTTGAGTCTCTAACCATGACAGAAAGCTCAGATGTATCGACTTTCTTAGAGTTTAATATCTCCTTTTATTCCCTACTAAAAGAAATTTTCTATAGTAATTTACCTTCGATTTACTGTGTTGTCGTTATCTAATGTTTTTGCTGGTCGTTTGTAATTAGTAAGTATTTCATGTTACGTGAAAGAATATTGCTATTTTGGGTCGTAAAATTAATGCGAATAATATAATATATAATAATAATAATAATTAATAATAATAATAATAATACCCATATAGCACACTAACGTAAAAATAATCAACATTTAATCAATAATAATATAATTATAATAATAATAATATACAACTCAGTTTTTACTCACCGCCTTAATCATCACAACCTCCACACTTCACTATTCCCGTGCAATATATATATATTATATATATACAATATATACACCTATTAATATATCCTTATATATATATACTATTAATAAATAATAAATTATAACATAATTATATATTATATATTTCTTAATATATATATATATATATAGTAATCAGCTTATATAACACTCTACATTAGTATATATACATGGCTTTGCAGCGCGGGGGCAGGGAGGTCACTTGCCCCCCTTATCAATATTGCGATTTATAAAAATGACTTATATGTTGCCATACCGACGGTTTTTTAAGGTTTTATTATTAGAAAAAGCTGAAAAGATACACTATATCAGATAGATATGAGTAATTAATTAACTCAACTACTTTAGGGGTATTATAATTTACCTTTTTCATACCAAAAGATTTATATTGTCTTCTTCGTTTCATCATTGACTTGATAAGTCAGCTAGCTCTTGCTGCTTTTATAGCAGCTAGCTCTTCTGACAAATATTTTGCATTACCGGTTAGCAACTCTCAGTATGGGTCGTAGCGATTTGGCGGTTTGCAAAGCTGCTAAATCAATAAGAGCTAACGGAAAGCGTACGCGTTGATAATGACAGCTGCAGATTAGCATAGCATTACAATAAACAGTTGCAAGAAAATAAAAGAAATATTTACAGGAATTTTGAAGACCATTATCTTTTTCTGGCGAACGCATGACGTTGCCTTTAGAGGCCGCATGAGGGACATTTTTGACAAGCACACCTGATAAATTCGATTTATAAAAAGTGGTAGATGAATGGTAATTGGAAGAACAATTTCATTGGACAGAAGAATGCTGTCTGGTGTTCTCAATGATTCAAATGACGTATCAATTTGGTATTGGAAATATAAACCAAGAAAACATCAGATTGTTCGCGATGAAAAAAATTGGTGTCTTACTCCATTATTGGACCGATGAAACTGCGGATTTGTCGCGGCATGAAGACAATTACATCTCTAGATTAAGGTTTTTTTGACTCTCTTGATAATAATGAGCGTTCGAGAGAAAATCTTTTGGGATTTGAAGTTTCTATGAAGGGATACGATTGGTAAAATAATTGCCAAAAAGATTGATTGTTTTTAGAAAAAGGAAGAGTTTTGAAGGCGAGTCTATGCGTTGGTCAGGGGTACGACGGCTGCGCAGCAATGGCAAGGCAAGACAATGGAGTCAAAAGAAACTGCGGGTAAGATATTAAAAAGAGATTATATTTTCCTGTGTAAGCCATTGGTTAATTTGGTCATTAATGACCTAAACGATCATTCCGGAAATTCGAAATACTATTGCCACAATAAAAGACAAACTTTTTCAGACTCCCCTCTAAGAAGAAGATAATACATTCCCAACTTGCCTATACTTTTGTGAAATCTCCGTTGGACTCAAAAAATATCATAGTATTGCTACTATCTTCCATACAAATATGATAAAAATCGTTGAAAGATTAGAGACTAGATTTTCAAGGAAGGCAACAATCAAGCAAGAAAAACAGCTTTTCTATTATAATGTTCGGCAACAAGACCCAATTTCATTATTACCTCTTCCGTAATAGCCAAATATTTTGCTTTGTTGAACAGTGGCTACATTTATTCAAACAAAACAATATTGACGCTTATGCAGGGCTCTGATCATGTCCAAAGAATTTTGAAAGTTGTCAAAGACCACTGCAAAACTGCTGATCTGCTCTTAACCGCCAATGTTATTACTGCTGAGTTCTTATTATAACTTGCACTATCTAGAAAAATGCAATCTCAACAATATAAAGCAAATTATCCTGCTGAATATTGGAAGCGTTCTATGCTTGTGCCTTATCTTGACTCACTTTCATCTTCTTTAGAGACTAGATTTTCAGAAAACAACGTTCTAGCATTTCATCTTTTACATTTGTATCCATTTCTCATGTTAGGTGCTTCCGTAGGTAGTTTGCGTGAGAAAGCAAAATGCTTTTCAGAGCTTTATGAACTTGATATCGACTCTCGATTATATAAATAATGCTTAGAGCTCGGAACATCCTACAGTTTTTCGTCTTCACTTACACAGTGGTGGATTAACGTATCAAAATGCCTGCAGCTGACGCCACCCCCCAACATATGTGTACTATACAATCTAGTAATAATAATTGTAATTAGTGCTAATAGTGATAGTGATAATATTGATAGTTATTAATTAGTGTTATTAATGTTATTGATAATAGTGCTAGTGTTTGTCATGAAAATATTATTAATTATTTGGTATTAATATTATTGATAATAGTGCTAGTGATGAAAATATTGTTAATAATGGTAGTGTTATATATATATATATATATATATATATATATATATATATATATATAATATATTTTGAATATATATATATATATATATATATAATATATATATAATATATATAGATAATAATAATAATATATATGTATATATATATATATATATTATTATTATTATTATTACAGACACTATTCCCGCTAAGCGGGTAGTGGTACGCTGCAGCATCCCTAATACTATTTTCCTTCATCTCGCCCTCACCCACCTCCTTCCATTCCATTCTATCTCTCGCCAACACCCTACCTTTCCTCCACCCTCATCCCTCTCTCTTCCAGCATTCCTTATTCCATCCATCCACCTTCTTCTTGGTCTCCCCTTCCTCTCCTTTCTATCCCCTCCGCCTCCCAAACTCTCCTAACCACCTTCTGTTCCTCCATTCTCCAAGATGCCAAACCATCTTAACATTCCCTTATCCGCTTTTCTCACCAAACCATTCTTCCCAATCACATCTCTCTCTGTATTACCCTATTCTAATCCTCTCTCTCTTTTTACTAAAACGCCCACATACCGCTCTCAAACCCTTTCATCTCAAACACCTCCAATTTCTTCTGACCTAGCATTCAACCCCATGTTTCACACCATATAGTACCGCTGGAACACAATTTTTTTCAAACATAACTTATCTTAAGTTTATTGTGAATAAATCCCCCCTTTCCATAATTCCCTCAGAACACTCAATGCTCTCATTCCTTCTCCTACTCTGTGATCTATCTCTTCCTTCATCCCTCCTCTTACCCAAATCCATCCCTAAATATCTGAAAACCTTTACCTCTTCTAATACTACACCTCCTACTCTAATCTCTAACCCCATCCCCTCATCTGTTTCCTCCTCCTCAA
This sequence comes from Trachelipus rathkii, assembly GCA_015478945.1. Classification (NCBI taxonomy): domain Eukaryota; kingdom Metazoa; phylum Arthropoda; class Malacostraca; order Isopoda; family Trachelipodidae; genus Trachelipus; species Trachelipus rathkii. The sequence goes on along the minus strand of JABUQX010106608.1, from coordinate 3,487 downwards.
ACACTAACACTTTACTTTTACCTGGATTTATCTTAAGACCCTTTTTTCCACACACTCTCTCAAACTCCTTCACCAAAGTTACTACAGCCCTTTGAATCCTTCGCCCCAAGTAGGTAGCATCGCAATAGTATCATGTTCACTTTCCCATCTATCACCCCTATCCATCAGTTCCACCCCTCTCCCCTCCCACCATTCCTCTGCAAACACTCTCCATAAATAAGTTGAAAAGCCACGTTGACATTACACATCCCTGTTTCTCAACCCTCTCTCCACTCCAAACATCTCACTCTCCCCTCCTAATACCCTCACACACATTCTGCTATTCCTATAAAAGGCCCTAACACCTTTACCTAATTTACCCCCTACTCCATGTTCCTCCAGCACCCTCCATAATTCCCTCCTCTTCACTCTATCATATGCTTTCTCCAGATCTAAAAACACCCATACACTTTCCCTTTCCTTTCTATACCTTTCTCCACAAGCATCTTCATTGTGAAAACTTGATCCACACACCCCCTTCCCATCCTAAATCCTCCTTGTTCTTCCCCCATTCCTCTTCCGTTAAATCTCTTACCCTCTCAATTAGTATTCTCCCATACACTTTCCTTACTACACTCAAAAGACAAATACCTGATATATTACCACACTCCAATCCTATCCCCTTTCCCTTATACAGGGAACCAAACAACATCCTCCCAATCTGTGGACCTCTTCCTTCCTCAACATAAATATATACAACACTGTACAGCCAGTTCCTCTACCCCTCTGCGTCCATTCTGTAACATTTCCATACTCACACCATTCTAGACCGTGGACTTCCTTTTTCCTTTAGTTAACCCCCTAATAATTTCTTCCATTTGTATTTCCATAAATCTCCTTCCCGTCCCTCTTCACCCCCATCCCCACCTCTTTGCAAATCCTCCTCATCTCTCCCACCCATTTCATTCAATAATCCTCTAAAATATATTTATATATATATATATATATATATATATATATATATATATATATATATATATAATATAATACATAAATGTATTTATAATATATGTAATATAATATATACATATATATAGGGTGGGATGGTTTAACCATTTGTTATAAACCTTTTAAACCATGGTTTAAACCACATAAAAAAAACCAATGGTTTAAACCATAAAAATACCATGCCATAAAAATTTAAAAAATATTTATAAATTGTTTTTCTTTAGCATGTTGATATGGTTTCTTCAATTTTTCAATCGAAAAGTAACTGAAAGGCAATCGAACATTATATACTGATTTTATATTATTTTGAGATTTATTATACTATATATATACATCTATATATATAATATTATATATATATATATATATTATATAATATATATAGAATATAGATATATATATTATATTAGTATATATATATATATATATATATATATATATATGATAATTTAATATATATATATAATTCTTGTTTTCGGGCTCTTGAGGATTTCATTTTCTACCATCGATGCACATTCAAAAGATTATAAGTAAAACTCATTTGTGCGATGTGTGGACTACAGATCAACCAAGCTAGAAGCAATGACTGTAAAACTACGTGATGATGTTTATATTGGGAAAAATAATGAATATGGAGCTAGAACAGCTTAATCCACCACGCAACAGACAAGATTAGGAAAAGTAAAAAGGAGGTATCATCAGGCAGTAACAGAAGCTCACTTATTGGCGTATATTTTTAACCCAAGATATCAGACCACAGTACTTCTGGAGGATGAGTATTCAAAAGCATTGGAATTTATGGAATAAAATTAAGAGCAAATTCTCCTCCATTTCATAAAAGTTACCTATTTGATGAGTCTCTGTTGTGCAGCAGTGACTCCTTCATCTTGGTACAGATCTCTCAAAGAAAAATTAGATGAGAAGGTCATATATAAAATAATAAGCATATTGTCAGCAACTTCATCAACTGCTAATGTTGAAAGGGTATTTTCAACTTTTGGACTTGTGCACAGCAACATTAGAAATAGGTTGGGAACAGCTAAAGCAGGGAAATTAGTTTTTTTGTATAAAATTCTTAATGATAATTTCAGTTTCGACTTTTAATGAGGAATCTCTCTCTCTCTCCTCTCTCTTCCTCTCCTCTCCTCTTCTACTTCGCTCTCTCTCTCTCTCTCTCTCTCTCTCCTCTCTCTTCTCTCTCCTTCTCTCTCTCTCTTATATATATATTATTATATATATATATATATATAATATATATAGATAATATATATTATATATATATATATATAATATATATATATATATATATATATATTATAAATATACTATTATATTATATATAATAATATATATATATATATATATATATATATATATATAATATATATAATATATTATATATATATATATATACTATATATATATATATAATATATATATATTCCTAGTATTCAAATATAAAGGTAAAAAAGAATTCATTTGTATATCATTATAGGTTTATTTGAATAAACTTTTCTTTATGCGTTTTTAGGAAAAGTAAAAAAGGAGGGATCATCAGGCAGTAACAGAAGCCACTTATTGGCGTAGATTTTTGTAACCCAAGATATCAGAACCGACAGTACTTCATGGAGGATGAGTTATTTCAAAAGCCATTGGAATTATGGAATAAAATTAAAGAGCAAATTCACTCCCATTTCATAAAAGTTACCTATTGGATGAGTCTCTGTTGTCAGCAGTTACTCCTTCATCTTGGTACAGATCCCTCAAAGAAAAATAGATGAGAAGGTCATATATAAAATAATTAAGCAATATTGTCAGCAACGTTCTTCAACTGCCTAAATGTTGAAAGGTATTTCAACTTTTGGACTGTGACAGCAACATTAGAAAATAGGTGGGGAACAGCTAAAGCAGGGAAATTAGTTTTTTGTATAAAATTCTTAATGATAATTTCAGTTTCGACTTTTAAGATGAATCTCTCTCTCTCTCTCTTCTTCTCTCTCTTCTCTCTCTCTCTCTCTTCTCTCTCTCTAATATATATATATATATATATATATATATATATATATATGATATTATATTATATATATATATATATATATATATATATATATATATTATAGTATATATATATAGATTAATATTATATAGTATATATATATATATATAATATATAATATATATATATTATATATATATATATAGTATAATATATATAATATATATATTATAATATAGTATATAATAATATAATATATATTCATATATATATATATATATATATAGTATATATAATAGTATATATTATATATATATATATAATATTATATATATTATATATATAATAAGATATATATATATATTATATATATTATATATATTATATATATATATATAATAAATATATATATATTCCTAGTATTCAAAAATATAAAGGTAAATAAGATTTCATTTGTATATTCATTATAGTTTAATTTGAATAAACTTTTTCTTTATGCGTTTT
>JABUQX010106607.1:22500-25000 GCA_015478945.1 Trachelipus rathkii | reverse complement strand
ATGTTTAATTATTGAGTTTAAAGCGGATATATTTCGAAGGTTGTTAGTAATTATTGAAATATACTATTAGAAAATCTATTGAAGAGGGAACTTAAATGGGCAAATATATGTATGTATATGTGGGGGATTAATTAAATAAAGATTTTAATGGTTAAATAAAGTTTTAACGTAAAAATTTTAAAGAGAAGTGTAGGATAAATATAAATTGATAGAGTGTAGGTTTTAACTTTTTATTTTATTTTATATAATCATTTTAACCTTTTCTTATTGTTGTTATTGTTGTGGGGGTATTTGGTGAGCGGGGTGGTGGCCTTAGGTGTTGGGAAGTGCCTAGGGTGGGGAGTCCCATAAAGCGTGCAGCCTGTGTGAGTATATAGAAGAAGGGAAAAATGGAGAGGAGAGAGTAATTAGGGTGATGTATGAAAACGTTCGAGAGGTAAACGAATTGGATTTGAAAGGGAGGAAAGTGGGGTTAATGTTGAAGAAAAAAGGTTAGGATGTGCTAGGGAAACTGAAACTAAGTCTGAAGGGAAAGAGGGAGATGGACTTGAAAATACAAGGTATGATATCAGGGCAGTGAACGAGAGAGTGAGGCGAGGAAGGGGTGGAATAGTTATGAGGAAAGAGGTGTGGGATAAGGTAAGGGTGTGCAGCCAGGTGAGTTCGAGGATAATGTGGGTAAAAGTGAAATTCGGGGGGGAAATGTGGGTTTTTATATGCGCATATGCACCAGTGAATGGAGCGAGGGAGGAGGAGAGAGAAAGATTTTGGAGTGAGTTGAATGAGTGTTGGGAAAGTTTCGGGGTAAAGATAAAATTTGTCTATTTGGGAGATTGAATCAGGAGTGGGAAGGGAGGGTGAAGAATAATAGGACCATTGGGGGTAGGGGATAGAATGTAATGGAGGGAAAGAGTCTGTTAGAGTTGTGTGTTGATAGAAGAATGATAGTTGGGAATACTTGGTTCAAAAAAAGTGAAAATCATAAGTATACATGGAAGAGTGAGATAACGGGGGGGAGGGCGATACTGGATTATGTGTGTGTAAATGGGAAGGATAGAGGCAGATTACTAGATGTAAATGTATTTAGGGGGGCGGGTTGAGGGGATATCCGGATCACTATTGGGTTGCTAGGATAAGGGTGGGAGCAGAGGTGATGGTTAGGAAGGGGAGAAAAAGAGGAATTAGTAGAAGTGATAAAGCGTGGAAAATTGGAGAGACAGTGGAAGGGGGAGTTAGGAGAGGTATGGAGGCACATAGGTGGAGAGAGGTGAGAGGACGGAATTGGCGGAGGTGAAGGGGAGTGGATGAGATTAAAGAGGCTAGTAGGTGAAGGAGGCTAGAGGGTATTGTGCCGAGTAAAAAGGGTGGGTTGCAAGCAGAAGGGAAGGGAATAAGTGAAGAGGTTGGAGTGGGAGGTGAAGGAGGTGGTGAAAAGGAAAAGGAGAGGCTTATGTGAAATGGTTGGGAAGTAGGAGAGAGGAAAGCTGGAGGAATATAGAAGGGTTAGAGTGAAGCAAAGAGGGCGGTGGAGAGAGCGAAGAGAAATGCAAATAATGAATGTGTAGAAAAGTGACGGAAAATTTTGAATCGGGAAGCAAGATGTTTTGGAAAGAAGTGAATAATGAAAAGGCAAGGAAGAGGAGGCGTTGGGGGAGAGGATTAAGGGAGGAGATGGGGAGGGGATAGGAGGAGAGGATAGGGTGAGGAAGAGGGGGGGATTTTAGTGGATTATTGAATGAAGTGGGTGGGGAGGGGAGGAAGAATTTGCAAGAGGTGAAGGTTGCCGGGAATAATGGGGAGAGGCAGGGGCGAGGATAGAAATACAATATGAGGAAGTTATTAGGCGCCTTGGAATAAGGAAAAGAAAGGCGAGTCCGCAGCGTCCTGGACGTGTGAGAATGAAATGTTGCAGAAGGAGTTATAGGGGTGCGAGGAATGCTGTATAGTTATATAATATATGGTGAGGAGTGGTGACGGGTTACCACAGGATGCGGAGAGATGGTTGTTTGTTCCCCTGTATAAGGGAAGGATAAGATGAATGTGGAATTATAGAGGTATATGTCTTTAATTGTGGTAGGGAAAAGTGTATGGGAGAATACTGATTGAGAGAGTGAGAGGTTTAACGGAGGGGAGAATGGGGGAAGAGCAAGGAGGATTTAGGGAAGAGGGTGTGTGGACAAGTGTTTACACTAAAGATGCTTGTGGAGAAAAGTATAGAGAGGAAAGGGAAAGTGTATGGGTGTTTTTTAGATTTAGAGAAAGCATATTATAGAGTGAAGAGGGGCGTGAATTGTGGAAGGTTTGAGAAAATGAGTGGGCGGTAAATTAAGGTAAAGCGTATTAGGGCCTTTATATAGGATAGTAGAATGTAGTGTGAGAGTGTTAGGAGGTGAGAGTGAGATGTTTGGGTGGTGAGAGGATGAGGAGGGGTGTGTAATGTCGCCGTGGTTATTCAATTTGTTTATGGAGAGTGTTTGCAGGAGAATGTGAGGGAGGGACA
>JABUQX010106607.1:15000-17500 GCA_015478945.1 Trachelipus rathkii | reverse complement strand
AATGGTAAAAAAAACAGCCTTCAATACAATCTCCCACCCAAAATGCCGAAAATAACCCTAACCCGAGCGCTAGCTCTCAATTGACCAGCAAAGAAACAAAGTCTATTCATCCTCCATATAGCTTGGAGAGCATTTTCAGCCAAGAAGCTCAGCCCCATACCCCTCCCGGTGAGTTCACCAAACTCACGTAAGAGTCCTGCATCTTTGTCTCCTATTCTGTCTCCGACTATCACTACATCTCCTAAAAGAGATGTTCCTAAACAGGAACAAAAGATTAAGAACGATGGCAAAGATTACTCGCAAAAATATAAAACATCTGAATTTCTAAAGAAGAACACAACGACCAGAGATATAAAAAATGCAACTCAAAAAAGACCTTGCCATAAGTCTATTTCTGAGACAAAACTATTAACATCAATAGATTGTACTCAAGAAACCGCCGCTGTATAACAAACCCCCTAACCAATCCTCTGATAGATTGCAGAATTATTCCAGCTCTTCTGAATCCTCCTATCACTATTTCTCCGAATTTCTATCTCATCACTCCCTAAAAGATTCTATGCCTTAGCGGATAAAGTGGATTAGAGTTTCCATATAGAGCTTGATGTGAAGACCTATTTTCTTTTTAATACTTCCTTCGCTTCTGAGGGGGAGGTGAATGGAAGACAGTTCAACGCAAACTTCAAGCGTTCTGGATCTGTTGGCGGCATGAATGGAGACCCAGAAAATTTCCCATCTTAACTCAAATTGTACAGTCTCCTATAATAACCCACCTGATGACTCACTGACAAAGTCTCCAGCATCAGACTTTCGTAACCCAACTGGTCCCAATATCGCAACTCCAATACTCTCTCAAAAAGATTTCACTTTTCCGATAACACCTTCCTCTCCCGTTTACATGGAAACAGCCAAACATTCTCCGCATTTTTTTGAATCTGCTTGCTTGGTAGACACTGATATCACTTCCATTCCTAAACATGAGCACCATGGTTGTTCTTCCAACGACCAACCAACTCCACATAATATCATGGACTTAGTTGAACTCAACTTACTTCGCATTCATGGCAAAGTCCCTACACCAAATACAACAGAAAATTCCCCCCAAAACCGGTCGTACAATCAAAATCTCTGTTATACGACTATTCCTTACGACCAGGATTTATTGCTTCTCCTCATCTGTATCCACCTCCAATATTATCCCTAGCCACATAGAGACAATTGTCTCAAAAAGAAAATCCTCACGATATTCATATCAACATTACATGACCACCTCCCTTCAGTAGAATTGTCGTGGCTTCTTCTCTAACTTTTAAAGAACTTGTTCGACTAATTAACATATGTACACCAAAGTGCATATGTTCGCAGGAACTTAAACTATGCAATCACGACTTCTTTCAACCATCGGAATACAAATAGCTGCAAACTTCTATAGAAAGAGGTGACAATGATAGAGGAGGGACAGGAATTATTATTCATAAGTTTATCCCTATTTTCCAGTCCCTTTTCAAACTAGACTTCATGCAGTGCAGCATGAATTCTTCTGTTCTATCTACGTGGCTCCCAGTCTGTGAGTTTACTAAGACTAACTTAGCCGACCTTTTAAGCAGCTCTCCGGTTGTTATACTGGGAAACTTCAATCTTCGTCAGCCCTTATGGGGTGACTCTGTCACCTCGTCAAAGCCTAAGATCCTTGTTGATATCCTAACCCTTTTTTTCTTGGGGTGCCTTAACACAAGACTCCCTACATATGAACGTTTAGATACACACACTTCTTTCTGTATAAATATTTCTTTTTGCTCCCATTTTCTTATGGATCGCTTCCCTTGGTTCCACTTTGATTACTTATACTACTGTGACCATTACCTAATAGACTTAAATGAACTTGCACCGAGCCCAATGTTAAAACCTAATTTCAACTGCGTTATGACCGAGTGGAGTGGGTTCCTTTTCATCAGGCTACATCTATCACACTCTCTTCCTTAGATAAGCTGTTCCAACTGTTGTTGATGCCTTCAACTTCTTCCAGCAAGTTATCATCACGACATCTTAAGCCTGCATCCCGCGATCTTCCTCAGGTAGGCGTTCGGCAACCCCTTTTGGATACCACGAGTGTTCACAAGCTAACCGGGAAAAGAATTTAAACTCTACAGGCAATACAAAAGGACCCGCCCTGCCTCAAGCAGGATTATCATTAAAGGAGCAGCGGCTAGATCTTGTCAAATTAATCGTCAAACACGTAAACAATACTTTTGAACTTGTACTTCGACTGTCAACTCCACAGCCCCCCTTTCCTCAATGTGGAAAGTTATACAGAAAATATCTTGCCGCTCCAGCAATTCCTCACCCACAGTCCTTCGTTACGGGCCTGATATAACCGATAAGATCTCTGCTGCAGCAGCGGTTGCAGATGCATTTGAATATAGTTTTGCTAGCCATTCGAGCTCTTTTCCCATGAAGCCTTTCAAAAATTGAGAAGTGACAATTCACCGCCAGACTTTTG
>JABUQX010106607.1:0-10000 GCA_015478945.1 Trachelipus rathkii | reverse complement strand
TATATATCTCTACTACTATATATATCTCTACCGTGTAGTTTCGAAGGAAGCAACCATCTAAATTTGTAAGATGCATTTAAACGTACAAATGAAAGACACATGTACCGGCCCAACATATGTTGAAAGTGATTTCCTGCAAGCTGAATGCATGTTCGTACTAGTTTTAGAACATTTGCAGCCACCTTTAGTAATTAATGTTTTTTTCACTCTGTTTAAAATCTCTCATTCAATGTTAATCTTCAAGTCTAAGTGTATGAGGATTACTTTTAAAAACAATCTTTCAGATGTCCCAAAAGAGAAACCTGTAGTAGTAAGATAAGGAGATCATGGGGGCCCACAGATTTTGAAAATCAAAGGGTTACTAGAAAATTCCCATTACATGGTCATTGTTTCAAATGCAGTACAGGCGGTCGCATCATCCTATTGAAACCAAAAGTCATGTTCATTCACATTCATAAATAAACTGTCTGGTGGACGAGATCAAAATAAACCTCAACACTAGTTACAGTTGTGAAGAAAGGACTTCAGGCCCTTACACAAGACAACGAGAAATGGTACGCCAAACACCAACCTTCCGTGCATGTAATTGCTCGTTCGTGAAAAGTGAGAGAATTTTCACATCTTCATATTCCCCAGTTCACAATCATCCAAGTGAGAGCAAGTTTCCTTATTGGAATATACACGATCTAACGGCTCCATTTCATTTTCATCAACAAAAGAAGAAAACTGTATAGATAGAGAGATAATCTGTTCTTTCAGTTCATGAACGAAACCAATGCGGTAAGAAAACATTTTCATCTCTTTGTAGCCCTCAAAACAGTAGCTGTTGACAATCCAACTTGTTGTGATAATTTTCTAAGGGATCTTTTGACATTTTAATAAATATCGAATTATAATTATCTTCGATATTATCGCTAGAAAAATATCGATATTCGAAATATCAATATATATATATATATATATATATATATATATATATATATATATATATATATATATATATATATATATATATATATATATATATTATATATATTTATATATATAAATATATATACTTTCTGCTACTACTCTGTAATATATATATATATTAAATCATTTTATTTTTGAAAATAGAATTCATTCAACGAGAAAACATTTTTTCCGGTTTCACTTATCCTTGAGAATGAAGAATCACCAGGAGAGGCTGTCAAGAAAGCAGGATAAGTGCCTCGGAAAGTCGGAATCATCGGACTCGGGAGAAGAAAATCTCAATAAAGGGAAGGGACTAGGGAGGTCAAGTGATGGGCAAACCCGGCAAAGCTAATAGAGAGAGAGAGCCAGATATTCAACCAACCAGGCAACCATGTGGGCTTTCAGGTTTGTTGTGTTGCCACTGAATCTCACATTTCAGTCACAGATTACTAACTGCCTCGTCATTAGATATTCGTTTTTTAAATAATACCAGACTCTACTTTTTTGATGACATGTTTAATTTAGATTTATTTAAATTCTCCACACGTCATATTTAAACTTTTCTAAAAAAAAATCTTGAAAACTTAGAACCTTAAAGAAAGCACAATACTTAGTAGTTACAACATACGACACCTCTATCCACTGATCATTGAATACTGAATAACTGAATAGTGAATATTGCTTACTGAAATCAATGAAATGAATTTAAACATTGAATGCAGATTGAATTTTGAAATGATGAAAATGAAATCAGCTGCGGAGTGCGGACGACGGACAGAGATAGAATAACTATTTGACTATGTGACATGTGCACATCTAGCCATGTACTACGATTTCTGACGATTTCCCTCCTCTCCCTATTTTGGTTCTCGAAAAAACGAAGTCTAAAACCTTAATTTTCCGGTTTATTTTATACATGACATTATATCGGGGAAGGAACGAAATATGGGGGAGAAAGAGAGAGTTTCACTTCAGGGTGTCGGGAGAAGGGGGATAAAGATTTATTTTTTTCATGGCTTTAAAAAAATATCGGCTTCCCGATATTAAGAAAAATATCGATATATCACCTAAGAAAATATCACTCGCATATATCACCAAGAAAATATCGCCAAGGAAAATATCAATATAAGAGATCCAAAATGATCAATATTTTTTTGGCTATCCCTATCCTATTCTGTACCAGGAAACCACTCTGTCGCCCAAGTTTTGTTTTAATCAAAAGGTGATTCTATCAACTTGTTTAGAACCTTCAATTCAAATGCCTCCACAAATTTGTTATGAATTGAACGCACACAGTTCTCCACAATAAATAACATGTTCGTCTTTTTCTTTGAAAACGTGCATTGCTAACACAAACCGAGTGAAAATTTAAACGTCCAGGTGTATTGATTTGTGCGCGGTTACTAAAGTTGTTCTATACCCACGGCTACAGGCCTGTTAACTTTGAGTTAATGGCAACAACCTGTAGAATATTTAAGCAGAAAAACATGCTAGCTCGTTAAGTGTTTCACCCTTTATCTTTTGGGTTGAAGCCCTTTATGAGTCCACTCAGTTATATATATATATATATATAATATAAATATATATATTAATATATATATAATATTATTATATATATATATATATATATATTATATATATATATTATATATATATATATTATATATATTATATATATATATATATATAATATATATATATAGTGGTGAGAAAGGTCCGAGCGCCGGCCTACAAAAAATTCCACCAATTGGGATGAAGGAAACCAGATCCAACCCAAAATCAAAAATTCAAAACATTGCCCCTGCATACAAGAGTTTGAAAGTTCTATGTTCATAGACATGTTGTCAAACTGAGTTTTCAGAAATAATAGAAAGGAATTTGAAAGAGGTATTTTGCAGTGAAATGATAGATTGAGCATAGATGCAAGTCTGTGGTCAGAGAGTTGGGGCCCAGAGAAGGATATTGAGACTGGAAAAAGACGAGTCGCACTGGACCATGAAAGCACCCGCGCTTTTCCTCAAAGAAGGGGCAGCGGTGTCGGCTAACACTCCTCTCCACCAGCGTCATACTACGCCACGATCTAACACGAACTATCCCTCATGCCAACCGACGTCAAACACTGGGGAGATAACCTCGACGCCGAGCACACACTAAGACAGCTACTGTAATACTCTCTAACGCCTTCCCTCGACGGGGTACCAGAACTAGACAGAGAGTTGTTCAGAAGTCCATTTGTAATAGATTTAAAGTATAAGAGAGTTTTGGTTAAGCGGACCAATATTCAGCCGGCTTGAAAGGGAATTGCTTGGAGCAAGGTTAGCGGAGAGCAAAAATGTTAAAATGTTCGAATAAAGCCCGCCAAAAAGTCACCTCAGGACAATCTCAAGTGCTCATCATTATATCACACTCAACGAGGTATCTACTACTCCTCTCACAAGCACCGCAGCACACTTCATCCATATACTTTGGAGGATATTCTGTCTAAACGCCTGTCTAAACGCCACCCAAAGAGACGTTTCTCATAACAGGTAAGTTCAACGACCCACAAAGAAAATTCTTGCGTTACCTTGAGAAGAATGTTTTAACAAACTAAACGATAATGTGTATGCTAGGTCATCAGATCATCTAAGGAAGCAGCAGAACTCTTTCCACGTGTCAAGAGAGGTAATCAGGCTTCCTTGATGGTTTGGTGAGAAGTGATTAATAGACGATATGGTGTGTAGAGTACATGCCATTTTAGTGAAGAAGGGTTATCAGAACCCTCGACAGTCGTAGTACCAGCAAACTATATCAGGCTATATAAACAGGGAACTGTGGATGGAGAGATGTTAGAGCAACGATATACAAATTTACACACGAGTTGTGGAGTTGACTGCCGAAGTATAAGTTCAAAAGTATTATTTACATGTTTGACGATTGATTCGACCAGATCTCACCGCAGTCGCTTTAAAAATAATAATGTTTAGAATATTGCCTGTAGTGTTTTCTTTTCCCGGTTAGCTTGTACACAATCTTGGGACCACCAAAGGGTTGCCGATCACCTACCTGAGGAAGATCGGGGGATGAAAGTTTGGCTGCTGTGATGATAACCCGTTGGAAGAAATTAAAGGCCTAATCAGTGGTCGGAAACCGTTCGTTAAAAGGAGAAAGTGGGATAGATGTGACTTGATAAAAAAAGGCCCACTCCGCTTGATTATAAAGCCAGCTGGAGTGAGGTTCTAACAGCTGACTCGGTGTGAGTTCGCGTAAGACTTTCGGGTAATGGTTAATGTAGTACAAATTATTGAAGCGGGACCATGTGAAGCAATCTATAAGAGAATAGGAGCAGAAGGAAATATCTATTCAGTTAGAGGAGTGTGTATCCAAACGTTCTATAAGGTAGGAAGGAAGCATCTATCCAGAGAAAAGGGGACTAGGAGGTCGATAAGGATCTTATCCTTGGGCGAGATGACAGAGTCATCCACTCCACAGGGGGTGAAAAAGGTTGAAATCTTCTAATATGAGAGCTGAGAGGGGAGTTGCTGGAAATGATTTACTAAGTCGACCTTATTGAACTCGCTACTGGGAGCCAAGTAGATCGAACAGACAGTGATATCGGTGAACAAATGGAGTAGTGCTGAAACTGCATGTTGTCTAGTTCGAAGGGGAACTGAAGAATAGGGGACAGACTGATGGGTGAGAATTCAAGCACCTCCCTTATCATTGTCACCTTTATAGATGTTAGAAGCGACTTGCATTCTGAAGTTTGGAAGAACGTCGCGATAGCATTGCCGAAGTTTCTGCAATCATATGCATTTTGGTATCCATAAACATTATTTGAAGGAGTTCTTCAAAATTAGAATAGTACCCACAGCAATTCCATTGAGGGAAGTAGCCTGCTGTGTTGTTATGAGTTCTATAAAGAAGGTCTTCTTGAGATAATTGCCTATATGTGGCTAGGGGTAATGTTGGAAGTGGATACAGATGGGGAGGAATGGCTGGGACGTGGGACCTGACGAGAAGGATAAGTAAATCCAGGTGGAAAGGAATAATCGTATAAGTGACTTGGGTTGTACGATTAGTCTCGAGAGGAAGTTTCCTGTGGTGTTTTTTTTTGGAGGGGCTTTGCCATGAATACGAAGCAAGTTGAGTTCGACCAAGTTCACATTATTACCTGGACTGAGTGAGTTGGTTCTGTGAAGGGAACCATTAATGCTCATTATTAGAAGTGGGAGCCATGTCAATTTTCACCGAGCAAGCAGAATCATATCTGGGTAAAAAGCATGTGACTGATTCCATGAAGACAATGTTGAAAGATACTTCCGGGAAAGGGCCATCTTTTTTTTGATGTCGTTGGAGTTGTGAGGCTGGGGTTCAATATAGGTTTCCTGGGGTTAAAAAGGAAAACAATCTCTCATTGGGGGTTAAAGGGACACTCAGTAGTTCCCAGAGATTCTGTGAAGCACGAAAGTCAAAGGCTGAAGGCTTTGTCAGTGAGCCACTAGGTGGTTGGCTTTGAAAGACTGGACAATCTGAGTTAGGATGGGGCACCTCTGGGTCCTCATTCATGACGTCGACTGCAGTAGAACGCTTAGAGCATTTGCGGTGTTTGCCTTGAACAGTTTTCCATTTACCTCTCTCTCTCTCAGAAGTACAAGAAGTGTTAGAAGCAGAGTGGATCGTCACATTAAGCTCCATTTGGGAACTGGAATCCATTTAATTCGGTAGGGTATAGGGTATAGGGAGTTCTGTGATAGCAAACTAGAAGGAAGAGTTAGAGAGGATTCGAAAAAACTGTTATAATAATCTAGCAAGTTATCGGAGGATTGGTTACTGGGTTGTTCAACAGCTGTGTTTGATTGAGCACAAAATATTGATGTTGAAGCTTTTGTTTCGGGTATAGAGCTGAGAGGAGGTCTCTTCTGAGTTACATTTACATTTTTTTTTCAGCGGGGGTCGATGTTTCCTGTTTTAAGAATTCAGCTGTTTTATATTTTAGCAATAATCCTTGGTTTGGTGGCTAATCTTTTGTTTCTACTCAGGGGCATCCGTCTCAGGAGAAGGAGCAATGGTGTTACAGAAGGTTCATAAAAAAGAACCAAACTTGATGATAGGTCGTATGCACTGAATATAGAATGAGTGATATGGGTTACATCCGTCAGCACAGATGACGCCGGGTGCCCCTCCCATAATCCTCTCTGGGATAATATAATACCCCGCTATATATATAATATTATATAAATAAAGTATAATATTATATATATATATATATATATATTAAAGTATCACTCAAACAAAATATATGTTAATAGTGAGAATATATGAGTATATTTATTGAGTGGTACGAGAAATGCAAGCACAAAGATCACATTGATTAATTTCAAGTAAGAGTAATATATATATATACTATATATATTCTGTATGTGCGTATATATACATAGTGGTGATAATATAAAATATAATTATATATAATATATATAAATATTATAAATAGGTATATATATATATATATATAATAGTTGTATATAAATATAAAAAAATAAAATTATATTTATAGTATTAATATAATATAGTATAATATATTATATATATATATATATAAGTATATAATACCTATAATTAGTGATATATAAACTATATTAAAAAAGACCTAAAAGAGAATATCGTTAGTTGTGACGAGGGTCACATTATAGTTTTGCAAGAGGACGGAGGAAAACGACCCAAAAAAAGCTTATTATTGGTTCATTATCACTCATTAACCATTCCTTATGATTTGAACACACTTTTGACCGTATTAGTTACTAATAACTCAAGAATTCAATACCAATCCCCTTCTAGGATCCATACGGACCCCCTAATAAATTTAAGGTATATGAGGTATATATACCGAATAATATAAAGTCTAGTCCAATATATTATGAATTATGATATAGTTACTTGCTGCTACTATACCCTCTATATATATATAAATATTATATATATATATATATTATACATAGTACCATATGATATATATATATATATATATATTACTATATATATATTATACTGACAAACTTTCTGGCCTCTTTGCCAAAAACATCACTCTAACAACTTATGTAATATCTCCTTTCCTCCTTCTCTATTCCCAATGCGTCGAATGGCATCTGTTGCTATACTCTCCAACGAAAAGGCCTAATCTCTTCGTGCCTTCCTATTTTCCTCTAACTCACCCTGGACGATTCTGGCATTTCCTCCTCCTTCACGCTTCTCCTCTGTCAGGCTTCCTATGTATTATTAGTCTGTAATCCCTGTTATCCATTATGATCAGGTGCATTGGGGCTCCTGAGATCATGAACGATTAGGAAGGCGGGGGTGGCCCGGATAAAACATAACCCACGAGTTATGAGGATCCTACTCCCTCCGACCCTGGCCCACTCCCTCGCTTCAACTATATTCTCTATTCTCAATACAACACTTTTCCCTCAAGGTGGAAGCACAAGCACCTATGTGTCCAACACAAGTTCCAAAAAGAGAAGACCAGCTTTGATCCTTATTCAAACTATTCGCCCTATAGCTCCACCTGTATTTCTAAATCTAAAGATCTTTGAAACCCTTTCTCAACTCTCACTTCTTAGAACCATCTGGAATCTCAATCTCTTCTTTCCGATCGCCAGTACGGCTTTCGGCGTTTGAGGTCTACTGAGCGATATACTTTCTAATTTAACCGATTTATGGTTTTCCGCCCTTAGCGAACTACGGGGAGAACTTGCGTGGTGGCGTTGACATATCCAAAGCATTTGACCGGTTGTGGGCACTCTTCACTGCTCTCCAAGCTCCCCTCCTTTGGTTCCCTCCTTCTCTTTGCTTACTTATGTCCTAGCTTTTTTTTCAAGTCGCTCAATATCGGCTTGTGGTTGATGGAGCGACTTCTTCTCTTTTTCTGTCACAATAGTGGTGTTGTTCCTCAGGGTTCTGTTCTTATCTCCTACTTTATTCTTTACTTTTCATCAACGATCTCACCTGAAAATCTAACTCTATCCACTCATATGCCGATGACTCGACCTTCGATTCTTCAACTCATTTCAATTTCTGCTCCCTCTTTTACTTCTAGAATGCCTCTCGTCTTTAACTTTCCGATTCCTATTTCCGCTGATCTGGATAGAATTTCACGTTGGGTCGTCTCAACTTTGTGAATTCCAATTTCTTTAAAACTCAACTTCTAGAAATCTCCTTCTCCAAACCTTCTTACTTTCCTATATCTTTCGACTGTTCTCTCGTCTATAAACATCCTTGCGCCTTAACATAAACGAAAAAAAATGTTTTTGGAAAATTTGTTATCACAACGGTTGGCTAGGGCGGCCTCAAAGAAACTGGGAGTTACTCCAGCTATACAAGGGAATTTTTTGTTACCTCTTCATCAGTTAATCCAGCTATACAAGGTACTCATCCGCCTCTTGGATTATGGGAAAAAAGTATATAACTTTCTCAATATGAAAGATGGACTCTGTTTTCAACCCACGTGCCTTTTGCCGGATAAGTGAGTGGGATCGAGTCAAAAGCCAAAAAGGCTTATAAAACTGTTCTGTACTTTCAGTTCACTTGACCCTCTATCTTGTGCGGGCGCTGGCATTAGTGAGTGTACACAGTACTTTAATCTACAATTTATTCTATATGGTACCTGGCTATATCGGTCTATAGGTGTTACTGAGTAGGAGACTTACCACCACTCGCGTACCACAACGTTTAACGACGACGCCCTCGTAGCACAAGGGTGCTGTGTCTGCGCACGATGTTTTGGTTGTGTTTTTATAGGTAACTCCAGCTAGTTTACGCTGCGGTAGCTGTAGCCATTCTATATACCGTGTGACCACATCTGTTTTCTGTAGGAATTCTCCTCCGATCTTCATAGTGATTACTGGACTGAATTGATAGATCTCACCCTCACACTTTAAGAGCGCGTGAGAGCGTCGGTATGGATGCATCATCTGACCGTAAATTGTAACGTAATTGTAGAGCGGATGAAATTTTAGCGTGCAACACCCCCTCCCTGAAAATAGGGCTCGTGACCACGTGGAAGTATATGGTGTGAGAACAGAACGTTAGTAAAAATATATAATATATATATATATAGATATATATATTATATAATATGCATATTATATATATATATATATATATAGTATATATATATATATATATATATATAGTATATATATATTAATATATATATATATATATATATATATATATATAATATATATATATATATATATATATAATATATTCAAGGAGTATGTAGATGTATTTTTTCCTCACGCTTTTTTTAAAAAACTGAATAACAATGGGATTATTTCAAAGATCATGATGTATGAGTATGAAAGTGTTTGAAATGAAAACTTTCTAACACGGATGTGATGATATTTTATCTACCACAAATACCTACAGTAATCCACTGCATCAAAATTAATATATGATAGTTAATATATATATATATATTATATATATATATATATAATAATATATATTATATTATATATATATATATTTAGTATAGTATATTATATATATATAGATATATATATAATTATATATATATATCGAGAACTTGGGCTCAAGTACAGAGATACTTTGTACTTGCACTTTTAAATACATTTTTGAGTGCTTGTACTTGTACTGTGCACTATTAAAAACCCAGTGTACTTGATACTTGTGACTTGCACCTTTTTGGACTTGAGAAATTAGCCCAAAGTACTTGCAAGTCAACTTTTGGCATGTGTTAACTTGCCAATATTATTTTTTATTCATTTTCCTGCATTTTATTTTTCTATTTTCTTACATATCCTCGTCTATAAAATAAATTTTCATTAACGAATATAAAGTATTGCAATTAATTATAAATATATATATATATATATATAGCAGACAGATATTATATATATATATATTAATATATATAATATATAATAACGTATATATAATTATATATTAGTAATCATATATATAGAGAAATATTATAGAGTAATAAGAAGAGATAGTATATAATGAAGTATATAGACAAGATGGGATTTGGATTGGATTGGAATGT
>JABUQX010106606.1:0-12993 GCA_015478945.1 Trachelipus rathkii | reverse complement strand
ACAAATATTCTCATATGCAATGCAATAACAATATGTTTCGATTGGGTATTGTATTTTATTTTTATATTACTATTGCACAAAATTCTCAAAAAGATCATTTTCATACACATAATTTCAAGGAAAACTTACCTTATAAATTATATTTATTTGTAAACTTATATCGTGGAACTGAAAACTCATGCAAATTATTCACAGGCAAAGTTTCTTACGTATATGATTTCCAAATAGCATATTT
This sequence comes from Trachelipus rathkii, assembly GCA_015478945.1. Classification (NCBI taxonomy): domain Eukaryota; kingdom Metazoa; phylum Arthropoda; class Malacostraca; order Isopoda; family Trachelipodidae; genus Trachelipus; species Trachelipus rathkii. The sequence continues at coordinate 12,758 of JABUQX010106606.1, read as the reverse complement.
TTCTTAAAATAAACTAACCCTTACGAAATTTTTGAGTAATTAAAATTTATTTTTTGTATATATAATGTAATTTGACTTTCCATCAAACAAACAATGGATAAAAAATATCTCTAAATGAAAATTTAGCATTATACAAGTTATTTTAAAAGCCAAAAAAATTAATTTCCAAATTACCAAATATGAAAATTCTTACGTAAATGATTCAAAATTTACAACATCATTTGAAGAGAACATTTTATTATGCTTAACGATTTTTTTCGATTGGGTATTTTATTTTTATAGTTAAACTAGTTACTATTACACAAAATTCTCAAAAAGATCACTTTTCATACATATAATTTAAAGGAAAACATACCTTTTAAATTATATTTATTTATCAACTTATTTTGTAGTACTGAAAACTCATGCAAATTATTCACAGGCAAAACTTCTTACGTATATGATTTCCAAATAATATATTTTTCTTGAAATAAACTAACCCTATAAACGAATAATGCTAACTAAATTTTTTTTAAAAAAATTAAGCTTCGTAATTCTTTAGTATTGAAAAATTATTTCTAAATTACAAAATAAAAAAAATTCTTTCGTAAATGATTCAAAATATACAACACCGTTTGAAACAAATATCCTCTTATGCAATAACAATTTTTTTTACTATTACGCAAAATTCTCAAAAAGATCACTTTTCAAACACATAAATTCAAGGAAAACATACCCTTTAAAATATGTTTATTTATAAACTTATTTCGTGGTACTGAAAACTCATGTAAATTATTCACAGGCGCAATTTTATACGTATATGATTTTCAAATAGCATATTTTTCTTGAAAAAAACTAACCCTTACGTAATTTTTGAATCATTAAAATTTACTTGGTCGTATATATATTATATATATATATATATATATATATATATATATATATCTATATTATATATATATAATATATATTTATATATATATTATATTATATATATATATTATAATTATTATGAGTATATATATAAATATATTCTTATATATATATATATATATATATATATATATATATATATATATATATATATATATATATATATATATATTTTTTATATATAGTTTTTTATTTTTATATTTATATATATTTTATATATATATATATATATATATATAGTATATATATATGATTCTTTAAATGTAATGTCATGCGATTTTAAAACATCTACTATTCTATAAAATTTTCAAAAATAAATTTATTTCCATTAACATTATGTTATTTGATTTTAAATTAAAGAAACTAGGGTAAAAATTCATTCCTAAACTACCAAATTTGAACATTCTTACGTAAATGATTCAAAATATAGCACAACGTTTGAAACAATCATTATCTTATGCATTAACAAATTTTTTCCAATTGACTATCGTATTATTATAGCTAAACTACACCAAATTCTCAAGGAGATCACTTTTCTTACACATACTATCATGGAAAGCTTACCTTATAAATTATATTTATTTATATTTATTTATAAAACTTATTTCGTAGTAGAGAAAACTCATGCAAATTGTTCACAGGCAAAATTTCTTACGTATATGATTTCAAAAAGCGTATTTTTCTTGAAATAAACTAACACTTACGTAATTTTTGAGTCATTAAAATTTAGTTGGTTGTAAATATATGCCTGTATATAATATACCATATATGTATATACTATAATTTACAAATGAGTTTATTTCAAATAACATTCTTTTAAAATATGTCCAAAAATAGAAAAAATTAGTGAATCGACCTCGACCAAATGAGAATGAGATAGCTTTTCCCGGAATCGAAACTTGTCTCATTTAATTCTGTTTCCTCGGCCTAATTAGTAAATCGACCACCCATCGGCTGAATTAATGAATCGGCCTCGAACGAATGAGAATGAGATAGCTTTACGCGAAACCGAAACTTATATCTCATTCTCATTTAATTTTGTTTTATCGGCTGAATTAGTGAATCGACCTCGACCAAATGAGAATGAGATAACTTTCCCCTAATCGAAACTTGTATCTCATACTCATTTAATTTTGTTTCCTCCGCCTAATTAGTGAATCGACCATCCTCGGCTGAATTAGTGAATCGACCTCGATCGAATGAGAATGAGATAATTTACCCGAATTCGAAACTTGTATCTCATTCTCATTCAATTTTGTTTCTTTGACTAAATTAGTGAATCGACCTCGACCGAATGAGAATGAGATAATTTACCCGAAATCAAAACTTGTATCTCATTCTCATTTAATTTTGTTTCTTTTTCTAAATTAGTGAATCGACCATCCTCGGCTGAATTATTGAATCGACCTCGACCGAATGAGAATGAGATAATTGATCCGAAATCGAACTTGTATCTCATTCTCATTCAATTTGTTTCTTTGGCTAAATTGTGAATCGAACGCAAATCCTGCGGCTGAATTAGTGAATCGACCTCGACCGAATGAGAATGAGATAAGTCTTTCCTAATGAACTTGTAAGCTCATTCTCATTTAATTTTGTTTTCCTCCGCCTAATTAGTGAATCGACCATCCTCGGCTGAATTAGTGATCGAATCGACCGAATGAGAATGAGATAATTTACCCGAAATCGAAACTTGTATTTCATTCTCATTCAATTTTGTTTCTTTTGGCTAAATTAGTGAATCGACCTCGACCGAATGAGAATGAGATAAGCTTTCCGCCTAATCGAAATCTTGTTACCATTCTCATTTAATTTTGTTTCTCGCCTAATTAGTGGAAATGCGACATCCTCGGGCTGAATTAGTGAATGACCTGCGACGAATGAGAATGAGCAATAATTTACCCGAAATCTGAAACTTGTTATCTTTCTATTCTATTCAATTTTTGTTTTTTTGCTAAATAGTGAATGCGATTCGACCATCCTCGCTGAAATTAGTTGAATGACCTCGACGGGAATGAGAATGAGATATTGATCCGAAATCGAACTTGGTATTCATTTCTATTCAATTTGGTTTCTTTTGCTTATTAGTGAATCGACCATCCCTCGCTGAATTAGTGAATCGACTCGACGGAATGAGAATGAATAGCTTTCCCTAATTCGAACTTGTAACTCATTCTGACCATTTAATTTTGTTTCCTCTGGCCCTAATTAGTGATCGACCATCCTCGTGCTGAATTAGTGAATCGATACCTCGAACGCTGAAATGAAGAATGAAGATATTTTACCCGAAATCGATAACTTGTATCTCATTCTCATTCAATTTTGTTTCTTTGGCTAAATTAGTGAATGGGAACAAAATTAAATGAGAATGAGTAACAAGTTTCGATTAGGGGAAAGCTTATCTCATTCTCATTCGGTTGAGGTCGATTAATTTAGCCAAAGAAACAAAATTGAATGAGAATGAGATACAAGTTTCGATTTCGGGTAAATTATCTCATTCTCATTCGGTCGAGGTCGATTCACTAATTCAGCCGAGGTCGATTCACTAATTAGGCAGAGGAAACAAAATTAAATGAGAATGAGTTACAAGTTTCGATTAGGGGAAAGCTATCTCATTCTCATTCGGTCGAGGTCGATTCACTAATTCAGCCGAGGATGGTCGATTCACTAATTTAGCCAAAGAAACAAAATTGAATGAGAATGAGATACAAGTTCGATTTCGGATCAATTATCTCATTCTCATTCGTCGAGGTCGATTCACTAATTTAGCCTAGGATGGTCGATTCACTAATTAGGTTGAGGGAACAAAATTAAATGAGAATGAGATACAAGTTTTGATTAGGGGAAAGCTATCTCATTCTCATTCGGTCGAGGTTGATTTACTAATTCAGCCGAGGATGGTCGATTCACTAATTTAGCCAAAAAAACAAAATTGAATGAGAATGAAATACAAGTTTCGATTTCGGGTGACTACTATCAGCTCCAAAATCCCAATTTCGTCCACTCGTTCGAATACGGGGTTTACGTTTTCTCTTTTTTTCGCGAAACGGCGGTCGAATACATAAATTGCGGCAAAGTAGTTTACTCTCGCGTTCCGAGAGTCTGCAAAATCTGATCGAGGAGATCGTTGCCACCGCGCTTAAGAGGTTTCAACCCGGACGACGTTTTTGAAAAGTAGACTCAATTGCACATCGCCGGAAGAATACCCTTTCTACTTCGACAAAGTACAATCCGATTTGGATCATTATCTCATTCTCATTGGTCGCGGGTCGATTCACTAATTCCCAGCGAGGATGGTCGTTCACTATTTAGCCAAAGAAACAAATTGAATGAGATGAGATACAGTTTCGATTCGGGTAATTATCTCATTCTCATTCGGTCGAGGTCGATTCACTAATTTAGCTAAAGAAACAAAATTGAATGAGAAATGGGATACAAGGTTTTGAATTCGGGTAATTATACTCATCTTCTCATTCGATCGAGTCGATTCATTCTACTTATTCAGCGAGGATGGTGATTCACTAATAGGCGGAGGAAACAAAATTAAATGAGTATGAGATACCAGTTTTCGATAGGGGAAAGTTATCTCATTTCTTTGTCGAGGTCGATTCCTAATTCAGCCGAATAAAACAAATTAAATGAGAGAATGAGATATAAATTCCAGTTTCGCGTAAAGCTATCTCATTCTCATTCGTTCGAGGCCGATTCATTAATTCAGCCGATGGGTGGTCGATTTACTAATTAGGCCGAGGAAACAGAATTAAATGAGACAAGTTTCGATTCCGGGAAAAGCTATCTCATTCTCATTTGGTCGAGGTCGATTCACTAATTTTTTCTATTTTTGGACATATTTTAAAAGAATGTTATTTGAAATAAACTCATTTGTAAATTATAGTATATATATATATGGTATATTATATACAGGCATATATTTACAACCAACTAAATTTTAATGACTCAAAAATTACGTAAGTGTTAGTTTATTTCAAGAAAAATACGCTTTTTGAAATCATATACGTAAGAAATTTTGCCTGTGAACAATTTGCATGAGTTTTCTCTACTACGAAATAAGTTTTATAAATAAATATAAATAAATATAATTTATAAGGTAAGCTTTCCATGATAGTATGTGTAAGAAAAGTGATCTCCTTGAGAATTTGGTGTAGTTTAGCTATAATAATACGATAGTCAATTGGAAAAAATTTGTTAATGCATAAGATAATGATTGTTTCAAACGTTGTGCTATATTTTGAATCATTTACGTAAGAATGTTCAAATTTGGTAGTTTAGGAATGAATTTTTACCCTAGTTTCTTTAATTTAAAATCAAATAACATAATGTTAATGGAAATAAATTTATTTTTGAAAATTTTATAGAATAGTAGATGTTTTTTTAATCGCATGACATTACATTTAAAGAACATATATATTATATATATATATATATATTATATTATATATATATATATATTATATTATATTATATAAATATATATATATAAATATATATATATATATATATGATATATATATATTAATATAGTATATATATATATATATATATATATATATATATATATATATATATATTATATATTATATATATATATATATATTATATATATATAATTTATATATAAATATAAAAATATATAATATATATATATATATATATATATATATATATATATATATATATATATATATATATACGACCAAGTAAATTTTAATGATTCAAAAATTACGTAAGGGTTAGTTTTTTTCAAGAAAAATATGCTATTTGAAAATCATATACGTATAAAATTGCGCCTGTGAATAATTTACATGAGTTTTCAGTACCACGAAATAAGTTTATAAATAAACATATTTTAAAGGGTATGTTTTCCTTGAATTTATGTGTTTGAAAAGTGATCTTTTTGAGAATTTTGCGTAATAGTAAAAAAAATTGTTATTGCATAAGAGGATATTTGTTTCAAACGGTGTTGTATATTTTGAATCATTTACGAAAGAATTTTTTTTATTTTGTAATTTAGAAATAATTTTTCAATACTAAAGAATTACGAAGCTTAATTTTTTTAAAAAAAATTTAGTTAGCATTATTCGTTTATAGGGTTAGTTTATTTCAAGAAAAATATATTATTTGGAAATCATATACGTAAGAAGTTTTGCCTGTGAATAATTTGCATGAGTTTTCAGTACTACAAAATAAGTTGATAAATAAATATAATTTAAAAGGTATGTTTTCCTTTAAATTATATGTATGAAAAGTGATCTTTTTGAGAATTTTGTGTAATAGTAACTAGTTTAACTATAAAAATAAAATACCCAATCGAAAAAAATCGTTAATGCATAATAAAATGTTCGCTTCAAACGATGTTGTAAATTTTGAATCATTTACGTAAGAATTTTCATATTTGGTAATTTGGAAATTAATTTTTTTGGCTTTTAAAATAACTTGTATAATGCTAAATTTTCATTTAGAGATATTTTTTATCCATTGTTTGTTTGATGGAAAGTCAAATTACATTATATAAACAAAAAATTAAATTTTAATTACTCAAAAATTTCGTAAGGGTTAGTTTATTTTAAGAAAAATATGCTATTTGGAAATCATATACGTAAGAAATTTTGCCTGTGAATAATTTGCATGAGTTTTCAGTTCCACGATATAAGTTTACAAATAAATTTAATTTATAAGGTATATTTTCCTTGAAATTATGTGTATGAAAATGATCTTTTTGAGAATTTTGTGCAATAGTAATATAAAAATAAAATACAATACCCAATCGAAACATATTGTTATTGCATTGCATATGAGAATATTTGTTTCAAATCATTTACTTAAGAATTTTCATATTTGGTAATTTGGAAATAAATTTTCAATATAATGAAATACGAAGTTTAATTTTTTTAAAAACTTTTCATTTAGCATTATTCGTTTTCCCTAATTTTTTACGCTTTCAAAACAACTTGTAGTGTTAAATTTTTTATTTAGAAATATTTTTATCCATAGTTTGTTTCAGGGAAAGTCAATTTACATAACGTTAATGAAAATAAATTTATTTTTGAAAACGTTATAAAATAGTAACTGTTTTGAAATCGCATCGACAATATTAATTATAATATATATATATATTAATATATATAAAGCTGATCTAGCTCTCTAGCTCTCACTACACTATATCTTGTATTCTTCCTTCTCACTCATGGACTCATCTATTATTCATCTATTTAATATATATATTTAAATACTTACTATCAATGCAAGATATATATATGTAAATTATATTTTTTTCCCGTTAAATTGTGTTAATTTAAAATGCTACTAAATTTGTGTTTAGATTTAAATTTTTGTCGATACAAAATTCACATTCAATTGTAACGTTTGAATTTATTTGCAAAAGCTAAGCTCGTAACTTTTTTATTTTTTAAATACGTTAGTTAATACCTTATAAAATAAAATGCATTTTAAATTTTTCAATAGGAAATTTTTAGGACTAAATTTAAAATATGATGTTATAGATGATAATAAAACTAGCTATATTGTCTTTTTCTCATTGCTTAAATTTCAGATTACACTGTAAAAATGAAATCGAAAAAGAAGTCGCGTTCTTGCTCTAAGGATAAGGTAAAAAAGTTTAGGAGAAAGTTTAAAGATTTGAGCGAAAAAGAGAAGCAAATACTGCTCGATTTTATGACCAATATGAAATCTCACAAGGAGGAAGAAAGTGATAAGTCGATTTCATCTCCATCTTCTCATAGCTCTAATTCTTCAAAATTATCTTCGAAAGCCGGTGAATCCAATTCATCGACGTCAGAAACTGACAAAGAAGAAGAAACCACTCACGTCAAAAGATATAAAAAAAAGATTGAAACCGTTGTTAAATCAAGCGATGAAGGTGGAAAAGATATCCTACATCAAGACAATTACCTAGGATATGACTATTACTATAAAGACTCTACGCGTAAGTTTGAATTTATAAAATATATTCGTTTATTTTTTTGGTAAATTTAATTTGGCTACTAAATCATTTAAAACGATATAAATAATTTTGTTCATCTTTTTAACACATTTCAATTAGGCATTGAATTTTTTAACACATATATATATATATATATATATATATATATATATATATATTTTTTATAAAAATATATGATAAAGTTTTTATTTTAATTATATATATATATATCATATATATATATATATATTATATATATATCTTCGTTTAGAAAAATCTATGATGAAGTTTTATTTCAACATCTACGACGGAATTAATGAGAAACCTACAACTACTACGAACACACCATCGGAGGAGGAAGATGGGGGGAGAGCATTCTCCGAAAATGAAGAAAACACGTCGTTCAAAAACAGGGGAATTAAGTGTTATTTTTGCTCTAAGGTGGGTTGAAAGATAGCGCAAAATAGTTCATATTGTTTCCTATTGGTAACCAACTCGTTTCTAATAAGTTTTTTTTATTTATTTTATAGGTCATTCACCGATCTCTTAAAGACCATTTGAATTCGAAAAACCATGATAAAAATTAGCAAAACTACGAAGGATCTACTAATTAAATGCGAACAGCAAGTATCCTTTTACACATCGAATAAAAATGATGTGGGGGCTTTGTGCGTAATATGCAATAAAATTTTTGCCAATATGAACAATCACGTGAGAAAAAACCATAACAATCTAAATCGTTCAGAGCGAAGAGAGCTTAAAAACTCTAGCCCGACCGTAATTGGGGGACAAAACAAATCAAAAGGTAAAAATGATGGCAACAACGATGGTGACGGGAATGAATCTGAAATCGAAAAAAGTAAAAGCAAAATATCGTCCTCGTGGGTAGAACACCACCAGAAAATAGAAACTAATTTGATAACAAAATATAAGTCCTTTTTAAAGAATAATACGGCGTTATACGAAAGGATCTTGCTGAGGTTTCAAAATGTCGAAAAAAATATTATCGATGTATTTTCCGCACTGCGGTTAAATCCACATACTCCATTTTCTCCCAAAAAAGCGGCCAATCTTCAATATCACCTGTTGGGTATGACGACGTACGAGCACGGTCAAAAATATTTATCGCTACTAATGGAGTGGTCGAAAAAGACCACGCTTTCGCCGAACACCATGACCATGAAAATCGAGGATTTCGTAAAATTTTTGAAACAGATGATGAAGCTGAAACAAATTCAATCGGGCGTGAAAAAATACCTAAAGAGCTTCATAGCCGCCGAAATTCCTCATTTCAAACACCAGTTAGCTAACTCTAAAGCGGCGTTCCAACAGAGAAAAGAAAAGAAGGATGTGACAAAAATGATTTTCTGCGAAGATATCGATAAGGTGATCAGACATGATTTTTTTCACGCCGGAATGAAGAATCTCGTCAACGGGATGATTAACTCAAAGATGTACACACCAGCCATACAAAGAAACATCGTAATTTTTTTACTTCTGGCCGCTTCCTCGGGGAGGTCCCGCATTATATGCAATCTGACGATGGAGGAGTACCACAATATAAAAAAAATACAAACTGTGAGCGAAATCGTGGGCACCGATGTTGAAAGCTCCGCAGCCGGTTCTTCGAATCAGGACGAACTCAAAAATCTTTACACCTTAAACTGCCAGAAACACAAAACTCAAAATATGTACGGGGACGCAACAATCATGTTAACTCACACATTGAAAATCGCCCTGGACGCTTACGTGACCTACGTGAGACCGACGTTTCTGGAGGCGGGGCGAGAAATGGCGGCCACCGAGAAAGCGTCTGAAGAGGGAAACGACGAATTAGAAGAATCCACGAGGACGCCAAAAAGAGCGGATTATTTCGATCCTCAGAAAATGTTGTTTTTAAATTATCAGGGGGGCCCTTTCACGACTCAAGCGCTAGGCAACGCCATGAAAAAATTAACGAAAATGTGCGATTTGCAGAAGCAATTTACCACCACGTTCAACAGAAAAGGCACGACTACAGAAACGGCGGTTCATCAACCGAAGCTTCGGAAAAACGTCGCCCGATTAATGTATCATCACGAAAGTACGGCGGAGAAATATTACAACGCTACCATAAGCACCGTAACCCTGGCCGACGCGTATCTAAAAACCAAAAAAGGAAGTCTTCTACTACATTTTTCCAACAACTTTAAAATAGATGGCGGAGAAGAGAGCGAGACGGGGGGAAAACTGCAGTGGAAAGACGAAAAGGAGCCCGATGATGATTCTCCCGCGCGTCGTGAAAAGTCACCCGATAGTCCGCCGCTCGTTGAAGTTCACGTTGACGCACCAGCTAAAGCATCCGCTCAGATTTTACCCGACGAAGTTTCATCCAGATATGAAACAGAGCCAGATAATGCGCAGGACGAGTCTTCCGAAGAGGAGCCTGGTAAAGCTCCAGACGAGTCACCCGAACGGGAGGAGGAGGAGGAGGAGGCCGATAAAGCACCTGGTGAAAATCTCGACGAATCTTCCGATGAGTCATCCGTTCACGAAGTTGGAGAGGGACGCGATTCAGAGGGTGTTGAAAAGGAGAAAAACAAAGAACAAGAACGAGTTGAATTTACCTCACCCGATATTCCTCCGAGTTCTGGTAATCGTTCGATAATCAAACAAGCCATTCTAAGAAAAACATTAGTTGAAAAAAATCAAACACCGCAAAAGGAAATACCCAGAAGTGAACGGAAGCAAAAACGGAAACAAAGCGGAGACTCTGAAAATGAAGAACAGCGGGGTCATCAACACCAGAAAACAGCCGACGAAACGAGTGAATCAATTTCCTGCCACCCCTCTCTCTCTTATTACGATAATGTGGTCATGCAAAATAAATATATATATATATATATATATATATATATATATATAATATATATATATATATATATATATTATATATATATATATATAATATATATATATATATATATATATAATTATAATATATATATTATATTATATTATTGAGATATATTATCCTTATGGTATAAGATTAATATACTCCGAACATATAGAACAGAAATACACAATTAATATAACTATATATACCGATAATTAACTACTCAAAATTATTCTGACATCATATAATATATATATCGGTGAAAATAAAGGAACAAAATACTCGTACTTATATTTACCTCTATTATCATCTCCAATATTTTGCATGACCACATTATCGTAATAAGAGAGAGAGGGGTGGCAGGAAATTGATTCACTCGTTTCGTCGGCTGTTTTCTGGTGTTGATGACCCCGCTGTTCTTCATTTTCAGAGTCTCCGCTTTGTTTCCGTTTTTGCTTCCGTTTACTTCCGGGTATTTCTTTTTGCGGTGTTTGATTTTTTTCAACTAATGTTTTTCTTAGAATGGCTTGTTTGATTATCGAACGATTACCAGAACTCGGAGGAATATCGGGTGAGGTAAATTCAACTCGTTCTTGTTCTTTGTTTTTCTCCTTTTCAACACCCTCTGAATCGCGTCCCTCTCCAACTTCGTGAACGGATGACTCATCGGAAGATTCGTCGAGATTTTCACCAGGTGCTTTATCGGCCTCCTCCTCCTCCTCCTCCCGTTCGGGTGACTCGTCTGGAGCTTTACCAGGCTCCTCTTCGGAAGACTCGTCCTGCGCATTATCTGGCTCTGTTTCATATCTGGATGAAACTTCGTCGGGTAAAATCTGAGCGGATGCTTTAGCTGGTGCGTCAACGTGAACTTCAACGAGCGGCGGACTATCGGGTGACTTTTCACGACGCGCGGGAGAATCATCATCGGGCTCCTTTTCGTCTTTCCACTGCAGTTTTCCCCCCGTCTCGCTCTCTTCTCCGCCATCTATTTTAAAGTTGTTGGAAAAATGTAGTAGAAGACTTCCTTTTTTGGTTTTTAGATACGCGTCGGCCAGGGTTACGGTGCTTATGGTAGCGTTGTAATATTTCTCCGCCGTACTTTCGTGATGATACATTAATCGGGCGACGTTTTTCCGAAGCTTCGGTTGATGAACCGCCGTTTCTGTAGTCGTGCCTTTTCTGTTGAACGTGGTGGTAAATTGCTTCTGCAAATCGCACATCGTCGTTAATTTTTTCATGGCGTTGCCTAGCGCTTGAGTCGTGAAAGGGCCCCCCTGATAATTTAAAAACAACATTTTCTGAGGATCGAAATAATCCGCTCTTTTTGGCGTCCTCGTGGATTCTTCTAATTCGTCGTTTCCCTCTTCAGACGCTTTCTCGGTGGCCGCCATTTCTCGCCCCGCCTCCAGAAACGTCGGTCTCACGTAGGTCACGTAAGCGTCCAGGGCGATTTTCAATGTGTGAGTTAACATGATTGTTGCGTCCCCGTACATATTTTGAGTTTTGTGTTTCTGGCAGTTTAAGGTGTAAAGATTTTTGAGTTCGTCCTGATTCGAAGAACCGGCTGCGGAGCTTTCGACATCGGTGCCCACGATTTCGCTCACAGTTTGTATTTTTTTTATATTGTGGTACTCCTCCATCGTCAGATTGCATATAATGCCGGACCTCCCCGAGGAAGCGGCCAGAAGTAAAAAAATTACGATGTTTCTTTGTATGGCTGGTGTGTACATCTTTGAGTTAATCATCCCGTTGACGAGATTCTTCATTCCGGCGTGAAAAAAATCATGTCTGATCACCTTATCGATATCTTCGCAGAAAATCATTTTTGTCACATCCTTCTTTTCTTTTCTCTGCTGGAACGCCGCTTTAGAGTTAGCTAACTGGTGTTTGAAATGAGGAATTTCGGCGGCTATGAAGCTCTTTAGGTATTTTTTCACGCCCGATTGAATTTGTTTCAGCTTCATCATCTGTTTCAAAAATTTTACGAAATCCTCGATTTTCATGGTCATG
>JABUQX010106605.1:5000-30963 GCA_015478945.1 Trachelipus rathkii | reverse complement strand
ATAATGATGGGAATAGACGGAATAATAAATTTATAATAAATTTATAATAATAAATCATTTTTGCTTTCTAAAGAATTTATAATCATATTTATTGCTAAAATCTAATTTATAATGATGTGAATAGACGGAATAATAAATTTTTAAAATTTTTAACTAAATAAATTTAAATATTTTCTTTTCTTCATTTGTATTTTGGTTATATCTTGAATACAGTTAGTGAAGTATAACATTTATATTTTTACTTTAAATCTTATTAAATGAATTAATTTTTTTTATCAAAATACTATTAGCATTATCTTAAGGTATACTATATATGCTAAACTAGAGCAAAATCTTCTTTATAATTCTTCTTTTGCTCATCACTAACAATTTAAATAGATTTAAATACTATTATTCTTGCAGTAAAATTTATTTCGTTCTGTTTATTGCCCTCAAACTAAAAAGGGAAAATATTTCACCAAATGTAACTGCCATTGTCACATTTATAAATTTGTTCACAAAGTATTTCATCGTCCTATTATTCTTTAATTGTATATTTTGCTCTACATGAAACAATTTGTATAACATTTGCACTTATTATAATTCTCGCACTCTAGGAACTTCAAACTTCTGTATTTTCTTCGCGGGAAAATAAAACAGGTTATTGTAGATATGAAGTACGTCGCAACATATGTAGATATGAAGAATATTTGAAATGAGATTGCTACTTATTAAAGTTCAAAAAATATCTTAGGGGTTTGTGAAATGGATGCCCAAAGCTTACCCATCATTTAAGTTTGATTATTTCTAAGAAGAAACCAAGGCTTAGATTTAATTAAAGAAAGAAAAAAGAAATTTAAAATTTATAGTTTGACTAAAAGGAAAAGATAGCACGTTTTGTAAGATAAATCAGGAGCAATAAAATTTTATATATTGCTGACTCCAGTTCAATTAGAGAGAATCTGTGACTGATTATTGTCGAAATCATTGGAACCAATAGAGTTACAGTTAATAAATTGATTTTATTAGTTGAATGGAATCATATTTTGACATATAAAAATGATTTAAAATGACACATAAAAGTTTAATTAGCAAATAAGGAACGTACCTAACAATAATCTACTGATATTAGTGTGACATATCGTCAGTGACATATTTTGACCACATATAAATGATTTAAAATGACACATAAAGTTTAATTAGCACAAAATGAAACGTGCCTATCAATCTGATATTAGTGTGACATATCGCCAGTTGAAAGTTCATTAGGAATTACCTTACATGAAAACTTTAAGAAGGTATGTAACATAATAATTAGATAAGGACCTTCAGCAGAAGCCCAAAAACTTTAAGAGAAAAAAGCTATGCAATCTCTAATTGAGTAATCCCATTATTGAGGTATTCTCAAAACGTTGTACTACCTAGCAAAAATAGATGTTGGATTAATAGTAAATAGTACTATAAGTGGGTTTTCTGCCTTCAGTAAATTCACTGTATTATGTCTCCCATGAGAATTAGAAGAGAATATAGAATTAGTGAATAGTCGGCTTGCAAGTGTACAAAAACTATGTCCCGTGGGATTTTTGATGATACAAGCATGGGAGTGGTATCAATCTCTTCGTTATGACATGGAGAACCAGTATTTGGATGGTGGACAGTAGTCACTAGTGGCAGATCAATCTTATACTCAAAAAACAGAATGGCCGCCGCTCTGCCGTACATGATACTGGTTTTTTAGTTTATCTCGTAAAGAATACAATATTTACGACAAAGTGACCTATGTACAAAAGTATTTCTATTAAAATTCTATACAAAAACATGTTATTTGGGTATTTTGTGTACGGCTAACCTTTAACATAGAAATTCGGTTTTTAAAAAAGAATTAACTCAGATGCTTGAGATATCTAAAACCTATTTCCAAAATATCATTTTTTTAAACTTTGTACATATAATTTATGCCATTTAAAATTTGCATACATTCATCATTTAAGTTAAATAATTTTATTTATGTTACAGATAACATGCGAGAAGAACCAAAAAAAAAATAATAATGATGCTTGGAAAAAAGTTAGTTTGGCGAAGAAAAGAATGACAATCAATATTCCTAGTTGTCTCCTCTGTTACCTCGTCATAGTCTGAAAAAACTAGTATCTCATCCATCTATCGATATTTACAAGAAACTGTGCGATTGCATAGCTGAAAGGACAATGCTATGTGGTGAACAATGCGAAATATTGTAAACCAACTTTGAGTGTGATGATTTAGTTTTGCTTCTATGAAAAAAAAAAAATATTGCATGCCAAAGTCGTGTTGTCCAACTTTATCAAAGTAGGCGATATTGCAACCATTAAAAAAGAAACATGAGGAAAGATAAATATTTCTTGGAAGATGCATGCTCTTCAACATCTGAAAGTTGTTCTATTAAATTAACAAGATCTCAACCCAAATAATGATATAATGAACAATTTTCTTTTTTTTTGGACAAGCCAGGTGCTAGAAGAATTAAATAAGAAAAGTTCGACTACGGTTTATTGCTACAACAAAATGCACATTGCTGTTGAACTAAATAAATGATGATGTTTTACAAGTACAGCTTAGCGAAGCTGTAGACTCAAATGACGCTCATGCAATTGACGTGATGTACCACACTAAATGCTGGGCAAAAAATGTCACTAACGTCCTCCGACCGAAAAATACTGACACAAACCAACAGAATAAGGATGTTACTTCAATGGCAGCATGTGTAGAGTTTATAAATATATTGGAGCAGGAACTGACTTCAGGAAAAATATTTGGCATGGATGTCCTGGAAGAATTGTATTTAAATATTTGTTCTTCGGCAATGTACAACATAATGCTATGGCACGCAAACAACTTAAAGTTTTCATTGAAACAGAATTATCAGACAAGGACATTGAATTCTCTCGGCCAAACCAGGCTAACAAGGAGCAAAGATTTCAATGGAATGCTACTTAGAAACCACAAACTTATTGCTGAAGCTGAAAGTTCTGTCAATGAAATGCTGAGAGAATTAAATGTATTGCTTGAATCTGCAAGCATCATAAGAAAACACATTTTTAAAACAAAATCATGGAAATTTGATGGTGTTATTCCAGAAAGTCTCGCAGAAATTGTTTCACAAGAAATTGAAATGTTCTTCAAATGGTGTATCGCAGGAAAAATACCATTAATGGAAATCAAATAATAAAGAACGAAGATGTACAGAGACGAGCAAGCAATATGTCACAGATGCTCATGTCAAACTGTCTTTCTCGAAGACAAATATAGAAAACAAAACATCTTTAAGTTTCCATCACAGTCGAGACCTATCTCTTCAGGTGGCTTGTGGCTTAACCATTCATAATACAACATGAGGTCAGTCGTTGATCAAACTCATGTATAACGTTGGGTGCAGTATTGATTACCCAAGAGTCCTGAGAATTGAAACAGATATTGCAAGAAGTGTGGCTAATAGGATTATTAGCAATGATGGCGTGTGCATATGACCAGATTTGGTTACTGACAGGTTTATACATTGTGCTATGGACAATATTGACTTTTGTGAAGACCCCATTGACGGAAGAAGGACATTTCATGGGGCGGCTGTAACTGTTTACCAAGATGTAAAAGAGTCTGATTGACATGCTCCAATATCATTGGCCTCATCAAATAATTTGCCATTACCATATCTTGAAGATGCCTTACCAAAAATCCTTTCTTGTACAAATCCTACAAACTGGAATGCATGTTGTTCAGAACCCTTTCGTTTCCAACATTGTCCAACAATATGGTGAATTACTTCACAAAGCAATATGTTTTGACAGTGTTTGGTTCCTATTACGAAGATCCAAATTGAATCGTAATGATATATCCATCTCCTCTCCCACATGAATTGGGTACAGCTATTTAAAAGATGTCAAATGTGTTTCCAGAGTTTCCTTGCTGTCAGTAATTTCAGAGCCTCCAACTAATAGTTCTGTTCAGTTAACAGTTATGAGGCAACTTGAAAAACTAAACGAATCCATGAATAAAACGACAAAGAAAGTCGTTGTTACAGCTGACATGGCAATTTGTAAACCTTTAAAGCAGCTTGAAATGGCGAAAGAAGATTGCAAAGCAAATGGATATTGAAGCCTGGAGCTCAACTTAGAACAATTGGTGAGTTCGTATGTGGAAGTGGAATACCAGAGCTGTGGGTGGGATGCGATTTGTACTCCTCGGTGACTATGAAACAAATACTAGAGGGAAGACACATAAGGTAGAGGCTGTAACAAGGTAATTTTCCCGGTTGTTCCTTGTTAAATTCTTCTTGAAGAAGAATATTTAATGTGGTTGTAGTTGTTAAATGGGCTTCAATAGCTCTCCTTATGTGTCTTCCCTCTAGTATTTGTTTCATAGTCACCGAGGAGTACAAATCGCATTCCACCCACAGCTCTGGTATTCCACTTCCACATACGAACTCACCAATTGTTCTAAGTTGAGATTCTCCAGGCTTCAATATCCATTTGCCTTTGCAATCTTCTTTTGCCATTTCAAGCTGCTTTAAAGGTTTACAAATTGCCATGTCAGCTTGCTAAACAACGACTTTCTTTCGTCGTTTTATTCATGGGAATCTCGTTAGTTATCAAGTTGCCTGCATAAAACGTGTTAACTGAACAGAACATTAGTTGCGACGCTCTGAAATACTATGACAGCAAGAAACTCTGCGAAACACATTGTGACATCTTTGTTAAAATAGCTGCTACCCAATTCATGTGGGAAGAGAGAGATGATATAATCATACGCATTCCAATTTGGATCTTCGTAATTAGGAACCCAAAACACTGTCAAAACATATTGCCTTTGTGAAGTAATTCACCATACTTGCTGGGACAATGTTGGAAACGAACAGGTCTGGACAACATGTATTCCAGTTCGTAGGTTTTGTACAAGAAATGATTTTTGGTTAAAAGCATCTTCAAATATGGTAATGGAAATTATTTGATGAGGCTAATGATGCTGGAGCTTGTCAATCAGATTCTTTACATCTTGGTAAACAGTTACAGCCGCCCCATGAAATGGTCCTTTCTTCTTTTTTTTTTTGCCTTCAACAATACATCATCAGAACTAGACAATATTGTCCATAGCACAATGTATAAACCTGTCAGTAACCAAATCTGGTCATATGCACACGCCATCATTGCTAATAATCCTATTAGCCACACTTCTTGCAATATTTGTTTCAATTCTCAGGACTCTTGAGTAATCAATACTACACCCAAGGTTATACATGAGTTTGATCAACGACTGACCTCATGTTGTATTATGAATGGTTAAGCCACAAGCCACCTGAAGAGATAGGTCTCTACTGTGCTCGCGCAACTTTTAAAATGTTTGTTTTTTACTTGTCTTCGAGAAAGACAGTTTAACATGAGCATCTGTGACATATTGCTTGCTCATCTCTGTACATCTTCGTTCTTTATTATTATGATTTTCCATTAATGGTATTTTTCCTGCGATACAGTATTTGCAATCAAACATTTCAATTTCTTGTGAAACAATTTCTGCGAGACTTTCTGGAATAACACCATCAAATTTCCATGATTTTGCTTTAAAAATGTGTTTCTTATGATGCTTGCAGATTCAAGCAATACATTTAATTCTCTCAGCATTTCATTGACAGAACTTTCAGCTTGAGCATTAAGATTAACGTTTTAATTAACGTATCCAAATCATATTTCTTTTGTATTATAGCGGAAATTCCCATATTAAATATGGCGGATAATTCTTTTCAAATTGAAAACTTTAAGTTGTTTGCGTGCCATAGCATTATGTTGTACATTGCCGAAGAACAAATATTTAAATACAATTCTTCCAGGACATCCATGCCAAATATTTTTCCTGAAGTCAGTTCCTGCTCCAATATATTTATAAACTCTACACATGCTGCCATTGAAGTAACATCCTTATTCTGTTGGTTTGTGTCAGTATTTTTCGGTCGGAGGACGTTAGTGACATTTTTTGCCCAGCATTTAGTGTGGTACATCACGTCAATTGCATGAGCGTCATTTGAGTATAAAGTTTCATAAAACCTTTTAATGAAAACATTCATCATTATTTAGTTTACCAGCATCTCGCGATTTTTTTTACAGCAGTATTAGTCGACACTTTTCTTAATTTAACTCTTCTAGCACCTGGCTTGTCCAAAAAAAAAAAAAATTGTTCATATAGTTTCTTGTTTGAGATCTTGTTAATTTGATAGAACAACTTTCAGATGTTGAAGAGCATGCATCTTCCAATGGCTTATTTAATCTTTCCTCATGTTTCTTTTTTAATGGTTCAATATGCTTTTTATTGTTTATACGTTGACAACACGACCTTTGCCATGCAATATTTTTTTTTTTCATAGAAGCAAAACTAAAATCATCATCAAATTGGTTTACAATATTTTCGCATTGTTCACCACCATAGCATTGTCTTTCAGCTATGCAATCCACAAGTTTCTTGTAAATATCACTAGATGGATGAGATACTAGTTTTTCAGACGATGACGAGGAACAGAGGAGACAACTAGGAATATTGATTGTCATTCTTTTCTTCGCCAAACTGCACTGATATGCAGCATCCATTATTATTTTTTTTTGGTTACTTCTCCAAGTTATCTGTAACATAAATAAAATTATATTAACTTAATATTGAATGTATGCAAATTTTAAATGCATAAATTATATGTACAAAGTTTAAAAAAATGATATTGGTGTGTAATATTTTGATATCTCAAGCATCTGAGTTAATTCTTTTTTTAAAAGCCGAATTTCTATGTTAAAGGTTAGCCGTACACAAAATACCCATATAACATGTTTTGTATAGAATTTAATAGAAAATACTTTTAGTAATAGGTCACTTTGTCGTAAATATTGTATTTTACGAGATAAACCTAAAAAACCAGTATCATGTACGGCAGAGCGGCGGCCATTCTGTTTTTTGAGTATAAGATTGATCTGCCACTAGTGACTACTGTCCACCATCCAAATACTGATTCTCTATGTCATAACGAAGAGATTGAAACCACTCCCATGCTTGTATCATCAAAAACCCACGGATGTACACTTGCAAGCCGACTATTCACTAATTCTATATTCTATTCTAATTCTCATAGGTGACATAATTCAGTGAATTTATTGAAGGTAGATAACCCACCTATAGTACTATTTACTATTATCCAACATCTATTTTGCTACAGTAGTACAACGTTTTGAGAATACCTTCAATAATGGGATTACTTAATTAGAGATTGCATAGCTTTTTTCTCTTAAAGGTTTTGCTTATCTGAAGGTAATTATCTATTATTATGTACATACCTTCTAAAGTTCATGTATGGTAATTCCTAATGAACTTTCAACTGGCGATATGTCACACTAATATCAGTAGATTGATAGGCACGTTTCATTTTGTGCTAATTAAACTTTATGTGTCATTTAAATCATTTATATGTGTCAAAATATGTCAACTGACGATATGTCACACTAATATCAGTAGATTATTGTTAGGTACGTTCCTTATTTGCTAATTAAACTTTTATGTGTCATTTTAAATCATTTTTATATGTCAAAATATGATTCCATTCAACTAATAAAATCAATTTATTAACTGTAACTCTATTGGTTCCAATGATTTCGACAATAATCAGTCACAGATTCTCTCTAATTGAACTGGAGTCAGCAATATATAAAATTTTATTGCTCCTGATTTATCTTACAAAACGTGCTATCTTTTCCTTTTAGTCAAACTATAAATTTTAAATTTCTCTTCTCTTTTTTAATGAAATCTTAGACTGTTTTTTTTTTCTAGAACTAATCGAGCTTGACTCATGGATAAGCTTTGGGCATCCATTTCATAGACCCTTAAGATATTTTTTGAATCTTAATAAGCAGCAATCTCATTCCAAATATTTTTCATATCTACATATGTTGCGACGTACTTCATATCTACAATAACCTGTTTTATTTTCCCGCGAAGAAAATACAGAAGTTTGAAGTTCCTAGAGTGCGAGAATTATAATAAATAGAAATGCTATACAAATTGTTTCATGTAGAGAAAAAAATACAATTAAAGAATAATAGGACGATGAAATACTTCATGAATAAATTTTTAAATATGACAATGGCAATTTCATTTGGTTAAATATTTTCCCTTTTTAGTTTGAGGGTAATAAACAGAAATAAATAAATTCCACTGCAAGAACTATAGTATTTAAATCCATTTAAATTGCTAGTGATGAACAAAATAAGAATTATAAAGAAGATTTTGCTCTAGTTTAACATATATAGTATACCTTAAGATAATGTTAATAGTATTTTGATAAAAAAAATTAATTCATTTAATAAGATTTAAAGTAAAAATATAAATGTTATACTTCACTAACTGTATTCAAGATATAACCAAAATACAAATTAATAAAAGAAAATATTTAAATTTACATAGTTAAAAATTAGAAAATTTATTATTCCGTCTATTCAAATCTTTATAAATTAGATCATTAGCAAGCAAAAATGAAAAAAAAAACATTTAAAATTACTATTTACAAATCTCGTAATCGTAACTTATTCTTCAATTTTGGGTTTCGTCATACTACCTCATATACACATGATCTTAAAGGTGAAAGTTTTCTCGCAATAATCAAAATGTTATTAATCAAATAAGAATTGCTAAATACAATATTATAAACATATTTCTTCTACTTTACTCACACGCGCACGCACAGACGCGCTATTATACATATATATATTATATATAATATATATATATATATATATATATTATATATATATAATAATTATATATATATTGAAAGATAATATATATATATAATATAATGTATATTATTTAAAGATACGTATATGTAATTATATACAAAGGTACGTTGTTATATATTTAAAGAAAAAGTATAATATATATATATATATATATAATATAATATATTATATACTATATATATATATATATATATATATTACATACATACATACCTACATACATACATAAACAGTATATTATATATATATATATATATATAATATAAATATATATATATATATATATATATATATATATATATTATATATATATATATATATATATATATTAGTATACAAAAGATTTACGCACTGATTTTCGAAGGGGAATACCTCCACTTAAAAGTGGCGGGGTAATGGGGACAGCCTTGATGCCATCTGTCCTTTCGGCCGCCTACTCCTAATTTTTCTTTTATCTTACTTTAATTATTCTCGTTATAATATGCATTGTTATTCATCTTATTTTAGGTTTCATTTATTTTGGTATATTACTTTTGGTCCGATAGTTGAGGAGGTACATTTTAGAGACATCGGATCCCGTTCAAATTTGTGTAATACCCCTTCTTATAATAATAATAATAATAATAATAATAATAATAATAATAATAATAATAATAATAATAATAATAATAATAATAATAATAATAATAATAATAATAATAATAATAATAATAATAATAATAATAATAATGAATAATAGTACAAAGCGTTCTTTAATTAAATAATGCTACGTAGAATGGAGAAGAAATCTTTGTAAACTTATCCTTACCTGGTCCTGTGGGCAATCTTGCATCTAAATTAGCTGAATAAAGTAGACAATTAGGATGCCTTTCCCAACTTTCTTGATACAATGATCCAGACCACCGAATTCTGCAATGTCATTAAACTAAGAAAAAGCAAATAACTAAAAAATAATAATAAAAATAAATGGTAAACGATAAATGATAATAAATTATAAATAATAAATAATATATAATAAAAAATAAATAAAAAAATAAATAAACAAATAATAAATAATAAATAATAAACAAATAAATAATATAAATAAATAAAAATAAATAATAATAATAAATAATAAATAATAAATAATAAATAATAAATAATAAATAAACAAAATAAAAAAAATAAATAATAAATAAATTAAATAATAAATTAATAAATAATAAAATAATAAATAATAAATAATAAATAATAAATAATAAATAATAAATAATAAATAATAAATAATAAATAATAAATAATAAATAATAAATTATAAATTATAGAGATATTAATAATAAAATAATAATATAAAAATAAATTAATATAATATTAAGGAGATGACATAGGATATAATAATAAGAATAAGTATAAATAAAAAAATATATAATAATAAATAGACCAGTAATAAGAGTATATAGATAAGTATATAATATATTAACATTTCACACAGATAATAATGAAATACACCCAACTCACACACGATATATAATGAAGAATATGAGAAAATTAAGTAATAATAAATTATACTATATATATATATATATATGAATATGTCTATATAATATATATAGAATAATAAATAAAAAATAAATATAAAAATAAATAATAATAAAAAATAAAAAATAAGCGTGGAAAATATATACAATACAATAAATAAATAAATAGCATAAATAAAATAATAACTGCTAGAAAATTCACTGTTGTAGTCTAGTAACCTAGCATCATATTTAAATAAATAAGTTAAATCTAGAATTTAATGTATTACCTAATAAATAAACCTAAATATAAATAAATAATTAGATATATATTATAATAATTAAATAAAATAAATAATAAATAATTGTTAAATATATACAATATTAATAAGTATTATAAAGAGAATATCCGGATCATTGTTCAGGCTGTGAATATTTACAATTTTTTATATTTCTTTTCGACATAATTAAAGATATCATACAAATGAGATATAAATAATATTGAATAAATAATATATAAAAGCCTAAAAATGTGGTTGAAAAAGTTAAAAAACCTCATTAAAATAAGCTATTAGTCCCACTATTTAACAACGACTCGCACTAAAAATATTTAAAAAAAAATCATGAAACAAAATAAATAATAACCTTCTTTTTATTGCATAACAACTCTTAATAACAATTTATATATAAATAGAGTAAATCAAACAATAAATAAATAATAAATAATAAATAATAATTAATAAATAATTAAATAAATAAATAATAAAAATAATAATAAGAATATAATAATAATTAATAATAATAATAATAATAATAATAATAATAATAATAGATAATAATAATACACAGATAATAATAATAATATAATAATAATAATAATAATAAATAATAATGGGAATAAAATAATAATAATAATAAATGAATAAAAAAAAAAAAAAAAATAAAAGTAATAAAAGTAATTATTTATAAAAACAGATAATATTTAATCATAATTATAATAATACATAATAATAATGAATAATAATAATAATAATAAATAATAATAATAAAATAATAATAAATGAATAATAATTAATTAAATAATAATAAAATCAATAAATAAATAATAATAATAAAATAATAATAATAATAAAATATAAAAATAGTAATAAATAATAACTTAATAATCAATAATTAATAATAATAATAATAATAATAATAATAATAATAATAATAATAATAATAATAATAATAATACCCAATAAAATAATAATAATAATAATAATAATAATAATAATAGTAATAATAATAATAATAATAATAATAATAATAATAATAATAATAATAAAGCGATAAATAATAATAATAATATCACCACAGTCTAATAATTAATAATAATAATAATAATAATTAAAAATAATAATTTATATTAGTATAATAATAATATACTATAATAAATTGAACTGTTCACAATAAGACTAGGCAAATACAAGCAATTGTGAAATTTATCGTAATATAATAGTGAGAGAGTCATTTTAAGTTTAAAATAATGTATAATATATATACGTTAAATCCGATGTGAGGTGAAAACTTTATTATTGCTATAAATGATATGTCAAGATAAATATTTGTAGGTTCAGTAAAACTCTATAAATACACGAAGAGTAAAAAAAATGTAAACCTTTTATATAAGCACGGAAGCAAAGTAAATTTGAGAAATGTTAAATTGTGAATATTATCCATACCACTATTATTTATATTACAAAAGACCTATTGCAAAGCCATACGATAGAGCAAACTTTGAGTACTCAATTATGTCTATTATTATGGGATGAGAAAACCGGCTAAGCTATAGAAACTACGCTTGAAGCTGTGTTACTGTTTAAATACGGAAAATAACAACTGCTACAAATTCCTTAGAGCATCCGGTTATTGTTAACACTGCACGTGGGTCCAATGTCGAATCCAAAGTGTTGATAGTGCGAAGTAGTTAAGTTAAAATCTATCTGTTGAACGTGCATTTCTATTTAATGATCCAAAACATTATACGAGTCCAAAGAGCGTTTTATAAAGATTTATTTAAACTTAATATATACACATTTTCAATTAACTCATGTAAAATTATAAGGAATTAGATCATGTATAGGGAAATATTTCAACGGATTAGCCTTTATTTTGAATGCGCTATAAAGAATCCGGTGCCTTCACCCAGCATTAAATAAAAATAATTGAGTGCATCCTATAAAGTTTAAGAATTATTTTAAGGTATAAGTTTGTTATGAAGTGTGAATTATTATCCTGTCATATTCCTCCTTTCTACACAACTCTCTCTGTGTGCGTGTCGTCAAAAACATCCGAATAAATCGTTTGGTAAAGTTCGCCACACAATTTGAAGGACACATAGTATCCTGTCAGCCCTGGAGTGTTCTTAACAATAGGAATTTATACGTCTGCTCATTGTGCTCCAGCTAATATTTACTCTTAACAAGGAGTGAGTGGTATAAAGGGTAGATATAAAGAGAGAGCTGCTACTATAGGATTAGACCTAACTACTGCGTACCTCCTCTAAAAAAATATTTGTTTTTAAATATATGTATTCATTATATATATGAGTCATATATATATATTAGATTTTCAAAGATAAAATAAATTTGGGGCTCCCTATAGGTATATATTTTAATAGCCCAGGGTGTTTATTATGAAATATATGAGTCAATATATCTTCACTTTGAGATGTTACAATAAACTCCGTTAACTATATGCTAAAAAAAAGAAAATTTATTTTGAATGTAAGTCTCATGATACATAAACATTAATTGTTTATTTCAAGCAATAAAGTCATATAATTATTATAATTATTTGTTATATAATTAGTGATTGATTTCCAAATGCCGTCCGTATAGAGATGAAGTCTTCCTAAATCAAACTTACTCTCTATATGAGATTTGGTAACTACAACAGTATAGTATGTACCCCTCGTGAGTAGCAGAACGATTGTGCTCCAATATATATCTCTCCAGAATCAATTTTTACCTCTGAAATCTTAGTTATTCGCGAGAGCAGCTGCCCATCAAGTCAAGTGTTCAATAAGGACACGCTAACCTCCGGTAGGCGCGGTTCCTGTCGCCAAGCCATACACTACATCGGTCTATGGGCAGGCAACCTGGCGCGTGAAAAAAGTGTATATATCTTACGGACATTATTAGTATTATCAATGAGTATTGGTATGTGACCAATAAAACGCAACTATAAAGTTACCGCTATAAGATGTTTTCAAATGAGGTCCTAATTTGATAACGTGTTTTGAAATCAACAAATTACTCCATGAGTAATAGTTACTCCAGGAGATAGTTACTCAGAGACACAACATATCCAACTAAAGCAAGACCCTATCGATGTTACCTCTATATAGTCTTAATAATATACCTAGAGTAAGGATGCGAATTGTGCGTAAGGTATCCTCGTTTGTACACCCCACACTCGAACAAGTACATCTTCCGCGGCAAGACCTACTCCGAGCGTAGAGAGGCTAACTAACTGAGGCAAAGGTTGTTTGAGGATAATTTTTAACTCCGACCCCCATTTCGACCTCAAGATAATCAAAAAGATACCCTTCGTCTATCTATATTGGAAAAAAATGTGTTAAATTATAAGATTGGGTTTTCCTTTTAGCTCCAATACGTGTATTACAAAGCGTGTTAGTCCAGAAGCTTATCTTTTCTGCAATTGTGTATATGTATGACAACTCAGGGCCAAAAGGAAAAAATCCTAAAAAAAAATATACCATCTTCTATTCTGGTCTTTTACAAAACTCCAAAATTTTGCTCAAACACTTTAAATTCATTTGCAAACTTACCATTTATATATTACATAAGGATATATGTACTGGTCATGTTAGGTATGTACTAAAGGTTTAGAAAATTATCTATATAAATGTAAGGCTCTGAGTTAATAAAAATCTTCCCTCTCTCTAGTGTTGCCACCCGTTGACCGCAAGAAAGTGATTGGCAAAAATTTAACAATTATTATGGATGAACACTGCTACGGGGTATTAGGTGCTCAAGGACCCACGTCTGCAATGTCGCCTCTCCTCTTGGTGATTGAATCCAATATTAGAGCTTTTACAGTATTGTGGTAAAAATATTAGAGTGCAAGAGGTAGTTACAACATAAATAATAATAGTCCAAAATTCGTGGCTGTGTTCTCAAGATATGTATTTCATGTTAAAGAATCGGGTGAGATATCACTTTTCTCAAAAGATAATAATTGGGCTTCCTAAAGTTTAGTACCATATTAACTCTTTATTGCCGAGGTAGAGGTTGCGTAAACTTTCCACTTAGGACCATTTGAAATATACAAATAATTGTTGCGTTGGTATTGCATCAATAACTACTCTTCTTGTTGCACAACCCTAGTGAATAAAAATTTATACCCAATATTTATAATATGATATAGTGATTAAAAGCCGTAGTATTAGTTACTCACATAGTAACTATAACTTATTATAGTATTGTTATATGTGGTAAAGTGTAATAAGGTACCTAATAAAAGGATAATAAATCTAAAAATAAATTTAGTATATTATGTATTAAATTAATGTATATTATTTATTCATATTATATATATCATGTCCGTGAGAATAAAATTTCAGATATAAATAATAAATTTGTAGTAGCTCCCTAAAGGTATATTATATATATGCGTTATGCGAAGGGGTAAAAGCCAGAGATGGAGTGTTCCTGAACTAGAAATTCTCACCAGAGCCTCTGTTGACAACCATCAAGAACCCATGAACCAAAAGAACAAAAATACTATCTCAAAACGATATCCTACCGCTAAATGTGCTTAATATAAAATAAGAATATGCCAAGCTCAAACGAGTTAGAGTGAAAACCTTAAATATATAAAGAAGTCATCAGGGTTCATGTTCATAGACCAGCTATGAGAGACTAATAATAATAGCTGAAGCATCAGAGAATATAATAAAAGCGTGAAGAATCTATGTATGGTTATATAACTGGAATATAGAAAGGACTTGTGTAGTATAAGACGTCCCCTATAGGTCGCTCTACTAACAATCTGCACACTAGTATTGCCAAGACTGGAGAACTTTACAGAAGTAATTTTGGCTCCAAGCGTGCATATAAAAGCTCAACTTTAAAAGTTTAAAAGCGATAATACCTCAAAGCGAGAGTAAAAAATACAAACAGATGATCGAAAAGAAGAGAAAGACTGAGTAAAAGGTGGATTGAGATTTGCAGGAAGGTTTCAGATGGGAGAGGAGTTTTCAAAGATCAAACTGAATGTTTAAAGAAGGGAGACGCGCCAGCAAATAAAGCAATGTAAACGACATCTCCACACGTCATTAATATGAGTATAGTAACTGTATTGGTGGTCAATGAATGAGAGAGAAGTTCTAGATTGAGCACTCTACAGCCACCCAAGCACACACAAATATCTTAGAAGTGCCTTAATTAAATATAAAGTTGAGCATATTAGTTGTTATCTCTTCTATAAAGAGTAGAGTTTACGTAGAATGTGTGAAAATCTGTTCACACACCACCAAGATAAAATATTTAGTACACACGAAAGTTTGAGTTGGGCGTAAAAAGTGTGTTTTCCAAAAATTATTTTTGAGTACGTAATAGTGGAAGAAGTGTATTGTTCATAGTGAATATGCAAGCCTGTAACCCGTCTGATTTGTGGTAGATCAATTTATATATCTCACCAAACCATGATCATATTTTCCATCTCCCAATTAGAAATCGAAAATGGATTTAATTTTTCTAGAGGGGGGGGAGGTACAGAGTACAAAATGTATAGGTGAAATAAGGAGAGCGGTAAAGATGTATAAGTCCCAATTAACAATCTTTTTCAATGTTTAAACATTAATAGAAGTAAGATAAAATGTAATATTTGGGATATAAAAGAGAAAAGATAACCGAAAGTTTTTAGCATGCAGGAAAAAAAAATCGTCTAAGAGAAACACCTGAAATTTCGGGTTTTAAATAAATGTATTTCAAACAAATGTGGTCGCCCCATACGATATCAGTTTGTTATAGAAAACATAGAGAGATGTGATACTCTAGAAGAGATGAAAATATGCATGAGTCAAGCCTAAATACCCGGGAGCTTATATGAGAACTTAAAAGCTAAAGGTCCCTTTATAGCTCTAAAGCTTCTTGTGCAAAGCTTGCGTGAATATATGCCGCGCCCTATTCTATATGCGCCTACAAGCACAGTAGATTAAATTCACCGAAAATCTCCGACAGACAAAGTGAACAAGAGAGCTCGGAATATGAGAGAAAAGATAAGACACAAAAGAGCACGTCTCCGTACGGTCGAGAAGCCTTAACTGTACTGGCAGTCGAAATCAGATAGTAAGTGATATAGATTGAAATGAGGTATGTTAAAGTATAGATCTACGACGCTGTTGAAATACAGAGATCCCTCACATATGCAAATATAAGGAAACGTAAGTTTATTAGGACTGAGTGAGTTTGAAAAGGAATGTCCTCTTCATTTGCGCCACAAAATTAATGAGCCAGTACTTCTAAGTGTGTCATACATAGAATACACCCGAAGTGCATCCAGATTAATAGCGTTGCCAACAATTAGTCATCTGGAGGACTCGCTGAACAGACATACAACAAGTAGAGCCATATACTAGTTCTATTGTTAATGAAGGTAATCTAATCCACTTGAACGAAAAGAATTGAGCTGCAGGAGTGGAAAAGGACCCAAGACGTGAAAAAAGCATCATATATTACCACCTCTCCAATAATTGGTAGAACATTTTAAGAAGGTGATAAAAGTAGACCGTCAAGTCCCTTAGTATGCCTGATAGAAGTCATCTATCGTAATAAGTGAAAGACAAGTGAATCGAGTTGTGGCCGGTTCGTATAATATAAAGCAAAAGGATCCTAAGATACTAAAGATAGTGAAATAGTCTAAAGAATAAGCGATATATTTTAAGTTGACTTTTTTTAACGAAATACATGGGAAAAGAAATGTATGGAAAAATAAAAGTATATATGTGTCATCCCTATATATACAGGTTTAAGGAGAAAAAGAGTTTTGTTTTTTATGGAATAGCTAGGATATATATTAACGCGAGTGCCGCGAGAAGAGAGTTATGAGGTGTGTGGAAGTTGCAAAATCCTCTCTCTGCTATAACCAAGCCTCACCAATGCAGCAAACATACCAAATTTGATACCAGTGAAATAAAGCCCGTAGTTTCCAAGCCCTTAAAATTTATATTTGTTATATGGTGAGTGGCGTGTAATTGTCCAGAACTAGCCCTCAAAGGGAGATAACAAAATATGCTGAAATTTTATAGCTAGAATCAATGCTAACAAAATCACAATATGTGATTCCCATGTTAGATCCTGTAATCCAATGCGCTCATCACAATGCAGGCGCGGATTATATGGTATTACACATCTGTGTTATAGTGCCTAATAGATGCCGCTTTATGTTGTTTGTGTAATCCATCCATCTATTGAAGCATTAGTCGATTCTATTGTATATCGAACCACAAACACCGCGTGAGCGATCTCTATCTATATATCTGCGACCAATATTATGCTTAGCTCAACTGAAGAACCAAAAAAACATTTATTCATCAGGCGAAGTCGTTGTATATAATAAAAGAATGAATACAAGAGAATGTGAGAGACCAGTGCATCAGTCGGAACTCTGAGTATGAAGTATATACGTTTTGACAGAATTTTCGTAAGTAAATTATGAGTGTGAGATTAGAGTATGTTCTTTAGAATGTTGTGAGTATAGCATCCTAGCGGAAAACTATCCTAACGATACTAAGTAAAATTGAGGTTACCTCTTTACCATTAGTGATCGAGGTCATTCTTGAGTAAAGTATTAATTCGAATAAGTACATATTAAGTTAACATCCCGGTAGTCTGCCTATGCTATGAGTATTTAAGAAGGAAAGTCAATGGGTGTCCGTAATTAATTGATTAGCAGGTGAGTTTTATCGAGAGAATTGTGAATATTGAAAGACCCTTTAATATAGAGACCGAACAATACCCGCTCACCATCGTCTCTTCTAATTCTTTCAAATAAAAAGAAAGACATAATGTGAACTTTCATGAATAGGTGAGCTATGAACTAAACATAAATTAGGTAGCGTTGCACTCTGAGCGTAAGAAGAGTTTGTCCAACTGCAATCCATTAATAGAATATAATTATACAAAAAGATATTCGGTAATCTATATCTATTCAATAAAAAAATCATGACTACACTCATTTGCTCAAGTAACACAACAATAACGCCTTGCAAAGCCCAAGAAGATGTAGAGAATAGTATAGAATATAGAAAATTATTAGAGTATATGTATATGAAATTTGCTATAATATAAGCGTGCGTCAAATCCTCATGACATCCTGAGAAGAATTCAGTTAAGAATAAGATAGTGTTTTTAGATTAGGATAAAGTAGTAAGAGTGATGACACACTATCAAGAGTGCATATCACATAAGTAGAAGATTATCTTAATTGAGTGCGCCTGAAACAAGAAGATTGAAGATATAAAAAGGACGCGGATATTAGGAACTATGCTCCTGACTCATATTAGTGTGAATGAATGACACCGACACCAAAACACTGACAAAAAATTTACAATTTGATGTAGGTGATAAAGGCGTAGTCAAAGATGATTTTTACGATTTGCAAAGTGTTAACTTGGGAAGGGTCAGATGAGAGGTTATTTTAAGAAGTCGTCCCCCTTGGCTGCACGGAGAATCAAAGATAAGTATATTGTTCTAAAATTTGTTATTATTATAATGTATTATATACATTTTAGGTTTAGATCAGTAGTTTCAGAAAATAAAATTATTATGTGAGGCTCCTAGGTTAATTATAAATAAGCAGGGTTTTGATATATAGCTTAACCTTATCCTTTTAGCTCAACCTAAACACCGTATTATAAAAAATTTTACAATTGATTATATAGTTAGCGTTATTAAATATAAGTACGTATAATATCAATTATCATTATATTTATAAAATTCTTTAATGAAGTATTTGATAAGTTTAAAGTAAATACACATTATGCGGTATATAAAATATTATTGTTTTCATATGTATTCCAATTATAGTATTATAAGATATCTGAGTTATTATTCAGTAAATCAGAATTATGGTATTCTCTATAGGTATTAAAATTTAGGCAGTTATAGTGGTTGGAGTATATATAATAAATAATATAAATTTACCACATATTTATTGATGTTTGTCGCTGAAAAAATTTTAAACAATTATTTAGATATAAATTTGGAAAGTAAAAGTTTGTATCTCAAATTCTTAAATTCATATTAGTTTATATGGTAATATGAGCAAGGTGAAATACCTATAAATTTTATTGATTATTAGTAATATGTATTCTATGTTAGAATCGGTAGTTTACAGATAATAATTAAATTTATGGGTGACTTCCTAGGTAATTTAAGGGCAAGGTGTTTTGAGGATCTCCTTTATGCACAATAAAAATATAAATAAATAACCCTATGAATAAAAAATTTTATACCCTAAATTTATATATAATTATTCTTGGTATGTTGGTAGGCGAATAAGAAAATTCATGTGACTCCGTCGAAGATTCCCAGCTCTGATTCATATAAAATTAAGGTTATAAGTTATGAGTATGCACTCGTCTGCTATATTAATTAAGCAAAAAGGTTGCGATGGCGAATCTGTACAATCAACATAATCTATGATGAAGCAAGACAAATTAAT
Organism: Trachelipus rathkii; assembly: GCA_015478945.1. Classification (NCBI taxonomy): domain Eukaryota; kingdom Metazoa; phylum Arthropoda; class Malacostraca; order Isopoda; family Trachelipodidae; genus Trachelipus; species Trachelipus rathkii. The sequence goes on along the minus strand of JABUQX010106605.1, from coordinate 10,958 downwards.
AATTTTTTTAAAAATTATTATTGTTTGTCTATATCATGGAAGAACGTCTTTTAATGGCATCTCACCTCCTCTCCTCGAGTGCGAGTGCAGTATGTAGATCCACATGGTAAATCTTCAAGAGTTCGAGTGTTCAATTCCTATTCTCGGTCAATCCTTTGGCAGGTTTTTTTATATATAACATGTACTATTTTTCGACACTCTATATATCAAGTTGCGATTTAATTTACATTGAGACAATAAAATATTATCAAAGATATGATTTTGAACTGTTAAGTTGATATTAATTAATATTATATATTGACTTTTAAACCGCTGTTTTATAATTTCTCTATTAATTTATTATATTTGTTATATGTGTAATAGGCAGAGGAAATCTTAAATTTGTTTTAAATATTTATTTCATGTAAAAATTGGTTTCAGATTAATAATTTGGGCTCCTAAGGTAATTTCAAAAAGCAAGGTGTTTGAGGGTATTCTTACTTTGCAAAACCCGTGAAAAATATTTAACTAATATATATTTATATTCATGTAGTCATAAAGGAGTATAGTTCTTATAGTAGAAACTTATTAATATTAAATATTATTATTATATTATTTATTATTATTATTATTATTAATTCATTTTATTGTTGTTTATTGTTATGTGTCTTTGATTTATTATATTGATTATTGATGCTATTGTTACTTAGTATGTATTGTATATTAATATATTAAAATGGTTGGTATTAGAGTTTATGCTGGTATTATAGTAATTAATTAAGTTCATTTGTTTATTATTTTAAATGTGATTATTTAAAGGTTTTTCAAAATAAAAAATGGTCTGACACTTTTGATAAATATTTATTTACTGGCTGGTAATTCTTTATTGAGTGTTATTAATATATTATTAATTATTATTATTTATTTCATTTTTATTTGTTTTCTGATTATTGAAATATGATGATTAAAGAGAAATCTTTTTAGTTATTTTATTGAATTATTATCTCTAATTTATTTATATTGAATAAAGATGATAATAAATTAGTGGAGTTGATCTCGTATAATATTCACTAATATATGTCTATCTATTATTATTAATTTATTATTAATTATTTTAAATTTATATTGTGATTTATATATATATATGTCAAATGGATATTAAATATTATAAATTATTATATATCACTCTCTCTCACACTCACTCTCAAAATAAAACTTTTGTCATATAATTTCTTCCTATAATATCGACAAAGTTTCAATGTATTATTAAATTAAACCAGTGTTCTCAAGATTAGTAATTTATTTATCCATATTATTAATATTTTTCAATTAAATATTTTTGAGCTCCTATAGTAGTTTATAAATTTAGCAGTGATGTGTTATGACGGTATTAATTACTCTCACTTTAGCTACTAATAAACTGATGAAAAATTTTTATACCAATTTGATGGTTTAAGCTGTAAAAGCGTAAGTGTCATAAAGTGAGCTTACTTATAATATTGTTAGTAATATATAATGTGTGTAAATAGCCAAAATAATATCTAAAAATTTTGTTTAAATATATTGTTATTATCATGTTATAATCCCGGTCAGATATTTAATTATTATGGGGCCTTCCCTAGAATAGTAGTTAAGATGATATTAAGCCAGGGTGGTTTGGAATATATAGGTATATATATATATAAAGTATATATTCTCCCTTGTACACCCCAAACCCCTAGGGATAAATAAAATATTATACCCATAATTATTATGAGAAAATGGTTTTTAAAGTTGCATCTGAATAAATGTTAGCTCCCGAGTAATTATTGTCTGCCAGCGGATAATAAACGGTGTAATATAAATTATAAAAATGAATAAATGAATGATGATGATGTCAAAAAATTGTGTGAACAATCATCATAATTCTAGAATTTCACCATATTTAAGTGTTTGTACGTTGAAATAATAGATAAGTTACAGTTAGATAGGCAACTTTCATAAAATTTAATTACAGATCTAAATTAATAATTATTTCTTAATGTAAGTATTTAAAAAAATCACTTCATAAATGCTCATTTTCTCATTTTATTTTTTTTAAATTTCTTCGCAAGAGGTAACATGCGATATAAAAGCCAGTACTATATATATATATATATATATATTAATATATATATATAGTATAAATCATATATATATATATATATATATTATAATATATTATAAAATATATATATATATTATATATACTATATCTATATATATATTATATACTATATAGATAGTATATATATTATAATATATATATATATATATATATAATATATATTATATATATATATATATATATATACTATATATATATATATAAATACGGAAAAAATATATTTATATCTATAATGAGTTTTATAGATATATATATAATGTATTTAACCTATATAGTTATAATAGATATCTCACGTGAGTATTATATTCAATAGTAAATTATCGAGGACTTTATAGAATATTTTATGGTCATCCTAAGGTTATAAAATTTAACAATAAGTGACAGTGTTTTGAGGATAATCTTCTTTGCAATATAAATATAATACCGTATTATGAGATATAAAAAATTACCTAATAAAATCTTGATATATGTAGTGAAATTATAAATATAGCGTAGTGAGTTCAAAATACGTATATTATTTATATAATTGTTTATTATATATATATATATATATAATGTGTATAATAATAATATAAGATAAATAAATATCTAAATTTGTTTTTATAATAAATATGTATATTCTAATGTTTAAGAAATATCACGGTATTCAAATGATATTAATATTGAAGCTGCTCCTATAGGTTATTATAAATATAATATTAGGTACAAGGGTGTTATTGATATGGAGTAAATATCTCCTATTTATTAGCATACATATACCTCAGTATGTAAAAATTTTAACTAAATAAATTATGAATATTATATAATATATACGTGATTAGTATTTTTTTTCACGATATAGTGATTTACAAGCTTATATTTATAATATATGTTATATATTGTGTTAATTAGTACATATAAGTAGGAAAATATTATACTAAATTTAATTATGTATAAGTTATATATTTTAAATATTATATATATTATCATTAGTATATTAAGATATACTCGATTTTATACAGATTTTTAATAGTCTTGGCTACCTATAAGTGATTCTAATATATAGGCAGGTGTTTGAGGTATAATTATACCTTTTGCACAACCGTATGTGAGGAAATATACATTCACACTACAATATTGATGTAATAGTATGATTTACTCAAAGTACTATTACGTCAAGCTTTATATTTTAATATAATTGTTATAGTGGATTACAAAAAGAAATCTAAATTTTGTTATATTTATTAAATAATTGTTATTTAACATGTATTTATAGAATTACGGTATTTCATAGGATATATAATTTTGTAGCTCCTATAGTGAGTTATATATAATTTAGGTCATAAGGTGGTTTTAAGTATCTATCCTTTGTCAAACAACCGTGATAAAATGTACTCTCATAATATAAATTTAATTGATTTAAGATGTAATAAAAAGCGTAGTTATATTATCACACAAATAAAGTGATCATTATATGTTATTATGTAATGTGAGTAGTGAGTGAGTAGTATGTAATGTATGACAAGGAAAAATCTAAAAATATGTTTTACATATATGTATATTATATATACAATGTTATATAATCTATATATATTGATTTATTATATCAGAATAATAATTATTTCCTTATATATCATAAAAGTAGTAATATATTTAATAGGCATACAAGGTATGTTTATTGAGTAGTATATTATAATCTCTACTGTACTACAAACCTATGAAAAAATTACATACATTTGATACAGTGATAAAGTGACCTGATTAGTTTACAAAGTATAAACGATGTGCATAGGGCGATATTTATGTTCGGGTTTATAATATTGAGCTATATAATTAAGCAAGGAAATCTAAATTTTAGCGTTTTTATTAATATTTGAGTATTTAATCTCTTTTTAAGTACCTCACGGTTATCATGAATATATAATAATATTATGGTCCGCGTCACTGGTAATATTAAGGTAATAGGTGATGTTTTGAGTATTCCTATTTATGCTAATATAACAATCCGTGAAAAAACTTACCAATTTGATGTAAGTATAAGCGTAGTCTATTAACATTTAAATTTATATTGTTAATATGTGGATCAATAGCAAAGGAAATTTCTAAATTTGTTATTTATTAAATATTATGTATTCAAAGGTATAAATTCGGTGATTTTAATATATTAAGTAATATAAAATTTTATGGTGAGTACCTAGTATATATTTACAGCAATTAGCCTGATAAGTTTGCAAGTCAGTTTCACTTATACCTTTGTCAAACAAACCGTATGATAAATATAATAAATTTAGAGAATAAAATATTTATGAATATAATGTGAGTTTATAGATAAAGTCACGTTATAAGTGATTTCATATAAGTATAATATATATTAGTGATAGTTTATACTGTGAGTGTAATAAGCAGTTTATTCATTCGCAATCGCCATAAATTCCACTTTTTACTAGTTTATTATTTGATTCACTCATTTGAAACTTTTGATAAAATCTGGATAAAAATTTGGTGGGGGAGGGTGGGGAACTTTAGCCTGTTAAACCTCCACTATGTATGTCACTGAGCACACTAAATCTAATTATTGTTAGCAGGTACACCAAACCATTTTACTCTTCCTTAATACGTTAAACCTCCTAATACTAAATCTTCAGACTCACCTTAATTTCATTAAACCTAATTGTTCTTCGCATTCATATCTGATCTGTAATCAAAACTATAAGACTTTGATTATTATTATAAATTTCCTTTTTTCTCCTAATATTCTCGACGACAGATTTCTCATAGTTTTCCTACATGAAAATTAAGGGAATCTTTTTAAACTATTTCACCTTACATATTCATCTGAAATATTACTGATTGGAAGAAGGAGATTTTGTTTTCGGTAAATATTGGAATGCAAATCACCCTTTTAGCATTTGTATTTGCATTTCGTGGAATGTATTCCTGAGATAACTTTAGCCCTCAATATGGTTTTTGCCAAATTAAATTGACTTCTATATCTATAAATACTGAAACATTTCAATAGTACTATCTTCCAAACCTCTCACTGGAATTGACTCGACAGCTTTAGATACATTATAAATTCAAATCTCTTTTAACATTTGGAATCTCACCTCCTTCTTAGAATAATTCTAAAAGGAGCATGTCAATTAATGGTCTTACCAATTTTTAATATCCTATACCGTTCTGCAATTCGGATATCTAACATTTGATCATACATCCTATCATAAATAGATAGACAGAGAATGATCCTGACATTTTAATATTTTCTTTAGTTTTCTTCACTCACGATCACTTGCAATTTTATCATAATACCTGTAAGGAGTGAATTAATGTCTGAGCAGCAATTATGGTAAACATCATGATGACGCAGACAATAAACCAGTTGTCTAATTTCTTCAGATAAGCGGTTTTGGGGATTCCAGAATTTGTCTATAATAATAATAATAATAATAATAATAATAATAATAATAATAATAATAATAATTATAATAATAATAATAATAATAATAATAATAATAATAATAATAATAATAATAATAATAATAATAATAATAATAGAAATACTACTACTACTACTACTACTACTACTACTACTACTACTACTACTACTACTACTAATAATAATAATAATAATAATAATAATAATAATAATAATAATAATAATAATAATAATAATAATAATAATAATAATAATAATAATAATCATGTCATAATAATAATAATAATAATAATAATAATAATAATAATAATAATAATAATAATAATAATAATAATAATAATAATAATAATAATAATAATAATAATAATAATAATAATAATAATGAAAAAATTAATGTTTTTAATTACGATTCCCATTT
>JABUQX010106604.1:0-10000 GCA_015478945.1 Trachelipus rathkii | reverse complement strand
CTAGTAATAACAAATCAAAAAAACCTTGTTCAACTAAATGTAAGAGCTAACGATCTAATTGTAAATCGGGTTTCGCCTGCCAAGTTATTTGGTGTTATCCTTGATGACAAGCTTTCTTTCAAAGAACACATAAATAGTCTTATTAGCAAACTATTCAATGCTAACTATGCATTCCTATACCCTCAAAAACCTTTACTATAGTCTTGTTTATCCTTACCTACTCTTCTGTCTTTCAGCATGGGACTGTGCAAGTGAATACTTGCTACAACTTCTAATCATTATGCAAAAAAAAAAAAATAATAATAATTTGTGGTAAAAATCAATGATAACAAAGAGTCACAACAAAACAATTTAGCCAGTACTTACCTACAACCCAATGTAGTGTTCTTCCCAAGTAAAAAGTTGATAAACAAAAATCTTTTAGCGTAAATAAAGGGATAACTTTGAACAATTAAGTACCCATCCGTACTTATTAATTATATTAATTAATTAGATGAAAAGATATTTGATTATTTGTATTAATTTAAGTCTCCACCTTCGCTCTTCAAAACCTGGCCAAGTAGAGTCACCTCCAATTTGATTTAGATGCTTCCCCAATAATCCGTAAATTTAGTAATCATCCCTGCAAGACCTGTGATAAAAGTAAGACTCCAATCATTACGCATTTGATACACATTTCCCTCCCTCAATGTGGCTTCTTTCTGATCATTCTGGTTTGATTTCCGTTTCTCTTTTTTTTGTCCAAATTTCTCTTAATTTTTTTTTAGTAGTATTTGTAATCCAGTCCAGAATTCTAACTGAAATTCATCTTTTTACTGGTTTAAAGTTGGCTTATTTTTGGTCTTCAAACTAGATTGGTTCCCATGATTGATCTTTAACACACTTTTACTTAATTATGTAATAGTGATGCACATAATATCTGACTTCAACTAGATTGTCATTTTGCAAATCGCCTTTTCAGTTTTTGTCTTTTCAACCATAATATATTTAAAATTTATAGAAAATGTTTGTCTGAAATGTTAATACCATATGCTAATTGTAAATTAACTGTTAAAACAGATCTTATAACATAAATATGTTAATGCCATTCAAACACTGATTCTGTTCAACTGCCTTAATTAAATTCTTATATTAGTATAAGATTTTCAAACTGTTTTACTAGTGTATTTTATTACAGAATAATTTCAACAATTTAAAACTTTTTTTTAAATTTAGCTGCAATGTTCTAAAGAAAAACATTCAATTATTTTACTTTTATTAAAGTACTAAATGTTACATAAAAAAGTATAAAAAATACAAATATAAATTTACTGAATTTCTAAAATCTAATAAGTAAATATTAACAGAAAAATCTCCATTAGGGAAGAATTTCATCAAGCAGATGATTTCAACCCACATCTCTCTCTGGTGTATCACTTATTTTAGTTGAATCCTATCCCATCAAGCTTATACTTTGGTCATTTTCAGATCTTTCCTGACAGTGAAATGGCTTCTCCATTTGGCTTAAAAACTGAAGAATTAGATTTAACAGTATCTATAAATTCAGAGTCGAGAGAAATAGAGGAATCCATGTTAGACGAAGAACAAGTCAACAATGACGTCGTAATACCTGAAATGATTGGGAAGAAGTCGAGCCCTCAATATGTGAAGGTATTTTAATTCATTTCTCTTATTACTTTTTATTCAAGTTAGAATCAGATGAACAAGAGCGCAGGGAACATTACTTTTCTCTATTATTATTATTATTATTATTATTATTATTATTATTATTATTATTATTATTATTATTATTATTATTATTATTATTATTATTATTATTATTATTATTATTATTATTATTATTATTGTTGTTATTATTATTATTATTATTATTATTATTTTTTTTTATTTTTCCTCTTTCTCTGTTGGGGTGAGGTGCGCAACACTCCTGAAACGGAATAATTAATTACAAGAACATTACGTCAGTCAAAAAGAAAGCTATCTCCATACGATTCCCTCATTCCCTTAAGTGCGACCCGTCGCAGCCAAAAACCCATCCTAGGGTTTCACAACTCGGTCACAGACCCCCACTGTGGTATCTCGTCAGTGTAAGGGTTCATCCAGTGGGCCCGGCCCACAACCATGCCCCCTCACAAAAACCCGCCATTCACTCCTATTATGCACCTTCTTTCCTCTGCCAAAGTCACATTCCTTTCATTTAGACACTCCCTTACTGACTCGGTTATTATTATTATTATTATTATTATTATTATTATTATTATTATTATTATTATTATTATTATTATTATTATTTGCAAAATGGCGCATAATAAATACTCTTCAACCATCACTAAAAATAAACGAGGTTAAAAATAGCATGAATGAAATTAGTTACAAACAAAGCACGTAGATTTCCAGAATGGAATTGTTACGTAAGTACCTAGGGGCAGCATTAGCAGCTTAAGTTCCAGAGACAGAAGTGTTCTTTGTTGAATGTTTAAGACTGAACGAGGAACCAAACTTTGCATTCGAGAGAATATCAACATCTGACGGTGAGTGTGTTATAAATGGTCTCATGAATTAAAGGTTTGACTTTCACCGTGTCCCATACTCGATCTACAAATACTGTAAAAAAGAAATCTCACCTATATTTGCCGCCCTGTATAACAACTCAATTGAACTAGATCATTATCCAACTAAATTAAAAATTGCGAAAGTTAACTCTGTTCCCAGGAGTGTTGATACATCCCTCCCGAAAAACTCACATCCAATCTCAATCCTGCATACAACTGGTAAAATTATTGAAAAATTAGTTCATACACAGCTTACTAAATACTTTCATGAAAATGGGCTGCTCTCACAAAATCAGTTTGGCTTTACCAAAAACATCAACACAGAAGATGCTCTTATCTTCCTTACTGAAGAGTTATACAAAGCTCTAAACGAAAAACAAACATGTATACTATTACTATTAGATTTCTCGAAAGCATTCGATGTAGTTCCACACAACCTACTCTTAAGCAAATTAGACTTGGTACCACTAATGGTTCACTACTATGGTTTCAGTCATATTTATCTGGCCGGACACAATACGTTCGATTAGGAGACATCATCATCATCATCACCACACGCCTCAATTTCTCAATGTGTCTTTTATAAGGCTCTATTTTGGGGCCGCTATTCTTCAATATATATATATATATATACAAATGACTCAAAATTGTCACAATTCAATACACTTTTAATATGCTGATGACACTCTAATTTTAATATCAGACCATAATATAGACACACTTAACTGTAAAGTTAACATTGAATTGAAAAACATCATAACATGGGTAGAGGTATACAGGCTCTCACTAAACCTACAAAAAAAACAAATTACCTAGTAATAACAAATCAAAAAAACCTTGTTCAACTAAATGTAAGAGCTAACGATCTAATTGTAAATCGGGTTTCGCCTGCCAAGTTATTTGGTGTTATCCTTGATGACAAGCTTTCTTTCAAAGAACCTTAAATATTCTTATTAACAAACTATGCTGTGCTAACGATGAATTCCTTAAGATAAAGAAGTTTTTTCTAAAATATATTTAAAAAAAACCTATACTATAGTCTTTCAGCATGGGACTGTGCAAGTGAATACTTGCTACAACTTCTAATCATTATGCAAAAAAAAAAATAATAATAATAATTTGTGGTAAAAATCAATGATAACAAAGAGTCACAACAAAACAATTTAGCCAGTACTTACCTACAACCCAATGTAGTGTTCTTCCCAAGTAAAAAGTTGATAAACAAAAATCTTTTAGCGTAAATAAAGGGATAACTTTGAACAATTAAGTACCCATCCGTACTTATTAATTATATTAATTAATTAGATGAAAAGATATTTGATTATTTGTATTAATTTAAGTCTCCACCTTCGCTCTTCAAAACCTGGCCAAGTAGAGTCACCTCCAATTTGATTTAGATGCTTCCCCAATAATCCGTAAATTTAGTAATCATCCCTGCAAGACCTGTGATAAAAGTAAGACTCCAATCATTACGCATTTGATACACATTTCCCTCCCTCAATGTGGCTTCTTTCTGATCATTCTGGTTTGATTTCCGTTTCTCTTTTTTTTGTCCAAATTTCTCTTAATTTTTTTTTAGTAGTATTTGTAATCCAGTCCAGAATTCTAACTGAAATTCATCTTTTTACTGGTTTAAAGTTGGCTTATTTTTGGTCTTCAAACTAGATTGGTTCCCATGATTGATCTTTAACACACTTTTACTTAATTATGTAATAGTGATGCACATAATATCTGACTTCAACTAGATTGTCATTTTGCAAATCGCCTTTTCAGTTTTTGTCTTTTCAACCATAATATATTTAAAATTTATAGAAAATGTTTGTCTGAAATGTTAATACCATATGCTAATTGTAAATTAACTGTTAAAACAGATCTTATAACATAAATATGTTAATGCCATTCAAACACTGATTCTATTCAACTGCCTTAATTAAATTCTTATATTAGAATAATATTTTTAAACTGTTTTACTAATCTATTTTATTATAGAGTAATTTCAACATGCTTATAACTTTTTTTAAATTTACCTGTAATGTCCTAAAGAAAAAAATTATTATTTTACTTTTATTATACTACTAAAAGTTACATAAAAAAAATATTACAAATATAAATTTACTGAATTTCTAAAATCTAATAAGTAAATATTAACAGAAAAATCTCCATTAGGGAAGAATTTCATCAAGCAGATGATTTCAACCCACATCTCTCTCTGGTGTATCACTTATTTTAGTTGAATCCTATCCCATCAAGCTTATATAAACCCTTTGGTCACTTTCAGATATCTCCTGACGGTGAAACAAACTTTGCTTCTCCATTTGGCTTAAAAACTGAAGAATTAGATTTAACAGTATCTATAAATTCAGAGTCGAGAGAAATAGAGGATAAATTCAGAGTTGAGAGAAATAAAGGAGGAATCCATGTTAGACGAAGAACAAGTCAACAATGACGTCGTAATACCTGAAATGATTAGGAAGAAGTCGAGCCCTCAATATGTGAAGGTATTTTAATTCATTTCTCTTATTACTTTTTATTCAAGTTAGAATCAGATGAACAAGACAACAAAAGCACCGTGCCCCAAAGGATTTAAAAAGAGAAGAAGAAATTCTTAATTCAAAGTTCCCTTCTTATTATTATTTATTATTATTATTATTATTATTATTATTTATTATTATTATTATTATTATTTATTATTATTATTTTTATTTTCCCAGTTTGGGGTGAGGTGCGCAACACTCCTGAAACGGAATAATTAATTACAAGAACATTACGTCAGTCAAAAAGAAAGCTCCCTCCATACGATTCCCTCATTCCCTTAAGTGCGACCCGTCGCAGCCAAAAACCCATCCTAGGGTTTCACAACTCGGTCACAGACCCCCACTGTGGTATCTCGTCAGTGTAAGGGTTCATCCCTTGGGGCAGCAGCCCACAACCATGACCCCTTCAACAAAAACCCGCCATTCACTTCCTTATGCACCTTCTTTCCTCTACCAAATTTAGATTCCTAACATTCTCACGTTCCACGTACTTTCCTCGTTCACTTTTATTATTCTTATTATTATTATTATTATATTATTATTATTATTATTATATTATTATTATTATTATTGCAATGCACCACAATATTTTTAAACCATCACAAAAATTAAGCGAGTTAAAAATAGATGATGAAATAGTTACAAACAAGCAACGTATAGTTAATGAATTGAACTCCTACGTTACTACCGTAGGGGCAGCATTAGCAGCTTAAGTTCCAGAGACAGAAGTGTTCTTTGTTGAATGTTTAAGACTGAACGAGGAACCAAACTTTGCATTCGAGAGAATATCAACATCTGACGGTGAGTGTGTTATAAATGGTCTCATGAATTAAAGGTTTGACTTTCACCGTGTCCCATACTCGATCTACAAATACTGTAAAAAAGAAATCTCACCTATATTTGCCGCCCTGTATAACAACTCAATTGAACTAGATCATTATCCAACTAAATTAAAAATTGCGAAAGTTAACTCTGTTCCCAAGAGTGCTGATACATCCCTCCCGAAAAACTCACATCCAATCTCAATCCTGCATACAACTGGTAAAATTCTTAAAAAATTAGTTCACACACAACTTACTAATTACTTTCATGAAAATGGGCTTCTCTCACAAAATCAGTTTGGCTTTACCAAAAACAGCAACACAGAAGATGCTCTTATCTTCCTTACTAAAGAGTTATACAAAGCTCTAAACGAAAAACAAACATGTATACTATTACTATTAGATTTCTCGAAAGCATTCGATGTAGTTCCACACAACCTACTCTTAAGCAAATTAGAGACTTGGTATCACTAATGGTTCACTACTATGGTTTCAGTCATATTTATCTGGCCGGACACAATACGTTCGATTAGGAGACATCATCATCATCATCACACGCCTCAATTTCTCAATGTGTCTTTTATAAGGCTTTATTTTGGGGCCGCTATTCTTTAATATATATATACAAATGACTCAAAATTGTCACAATTCAATACATTTTAATATGCTGATGACACTCTAATTTTAATATCAGACCATAATATAGTCACACTTAACTGTAAAGTTAACATTGAATTGAAAAACATCATAACATGGGTAGAGGCATACAGGCTCTCCCTAAACCTACAAAAAAAAACAAATTACCTAGTAATAACAAATCAAAAAAACCTTGTTCAACTAAATGTAAGAGCAAACGATATAATTGTAAATCGGGTATCGCCTGCCAAGTTATTTGGTGTTATCCTTGATGACAAGCTTTCTTTCAAAGAACACATAAATAGTCTTATTAGCAAATTATCCAATGCTAACTATGCATTCCTATACCCTCAAAAACCTTTACTATAGTCTTGTTTTTCCTTACCTACTCTTCTGTCTTTCAGCATGGGACTATGCAAGTGAATACTTGCTACAACTTCTAATCATTATGCAAAAAAAAAATAATAATAATTTGTGGTAAAAATCAATGATAACAAAGAGTCAACAAAACAATTTAGCCAGTACTCACCTACAACCCAATGTAGTGTTCTTCCCAAGTAAAAAGTTGATAAACAAAAATCTTTTAGCGTAAATAAAGGGATAACTTTGAACAATTAGTTACTCATCCATACTTATTAATTATATTAATTAATTAGATGAAAGATTATTTGATTATTTGTATTAATTTAAGTCTCCACCTTCGCTCTTCATAACCTGGCCAAGTAGAGTCACCTCCAATTTGATTTAGATGCTTCCCCAATAATCCGTAAATTTAGTAATCATCCCTGCAAGACCTGTGATAAAAGTAAGACTCCAATCATTACGCATTTGATACACATTTCCCTCCCTCAATGTGGCTTCTTTCTGATCATTCTGGTTTGATTTCCGTTTCTCTTTTTTTTGTCCAAATTTCTCTTAATTTTTTTTTAGTAGTATTTGTAATCCAGTCCAGAATTCTAACTGAAATTCATCTTTTTACTGGTTTAAAGTTGGCTTATTTTTGGTCTTCAAACTAGATTGGTTCCCATAATTGATCTTTAACACACTTTTACTTAATTATGTAATAGTGATGCACATAATATCTGACTTCAACTAGATTGTCATTTTGCAAATCGCCTTTTCAGTTTTTGTCTTTTCAACCATAATATATTTAAAATTTATAGAAAATGTTTGTCTGAAATGTTAATACCATATGGTAATTGTAAATTAACTGTTAAAACAGATCTTATAACATAAATATGTTAATGCCATTCAAACACTGATTCTATTCAACTGCCTTAAATCCTTATATTAGTATAATATTTTCAAACTGTTTTACTAGTGTATTTTATTACAGAATAATTTCAACAATTTATAACTTTTTTTTAAATTTAGCTGCAATGTTCTAAAGAAAAACATTAAATTATTTTACTTGTATTAAAGTACTAAAAGTTACATAAAAAAAATACAAAAAATAAAAATATAAATTTACTGAATTACTAAAATCTAATAAGTGAATATTAACAGAAAATTCTCCATTAGGGAAGAAGTTCATCAGGCAGAAGATTTCAACCCACATCTCTCTCTATGGTTTATCACTTATTTTAGTTGAATCCTATCCCATCAAGCTTATATAAACCCTTTGGTCACTTTCAGATATCTCCTGACAGTGAAACAAACTTTGCTTCTCCATATGGCTTTAAAACGGAAGAATTAGATTTAACAGTATCTATAAATTCAGAGTTGATAGAAATAGAGGAATCCATGTTAGACGAAGAACAAGTCAACAATGACGTCGTAATACCTGAAATGATTGGGAAGAAGTCGAGCCCTCAATATGTGAAGGTATTTTAATTCATTTCTCTTATTACTTTTTATTCAAGTTAGAATCTGATGAACAAATAGTGCAGGGAACACTACCTTTTTATTATTATTATTATTATTATTATTATTATTATTATTATTATTATTATTATTATTATTATTATTATTATTATTATTATTATTATTATTATTATTTCTTCTTTCTTTCTTTCTTTATCTACTTTCTTTCTTTATCTTATCTTCATCTCCCCACCCCAGATTGGGAGTAAGGTGCGCTACAAGCATCGGAAAAGAAAAGCAGTAGGAGAATATGACAAATGTCGAAAAGAAAGCCCAGCCTTACCGCCCCCCTCTGTACCATTTATTAGTGAAAACTCGTCACAGACAGAAAATCCACCCTAGAGCTTCATGGGACCGCGACGGACCCTCACTATGGTAAATCGTCAATGTAAGGGTTCATCCCCTGGCCCAGGTGGGCCACAACCATGCCCCCATACAAAACCCCGCCATTCTCTCCTATCATTCACCTTTATTCTCGCCTCTTGCCAAACTCACATTTCTCTCCTTCAGACATTGTTCACCGACTCAATCCACTTTTCTTGCGGTCGGTTTCCCAACACACTCATCACTATACATCCGCTAACAACCGACTATCATTCATCCTTCCACATGACACAACCATCTCAGCATACTTTCATTTATTCTCTCATTTACCCCTTTTCTTCACACCACGCACAAACTCTCTAATAAGTTCATTCCTCATTTGTTATAATTCCTTCTCTATATCTCACTAATGCCCCTAAGATTGTCCATCTGAACCACACAACTTTTAGATCTATACTTTCTTATTCCAGACCATAGTTTCACTACCATACAATAAACACAGTAACAACATACCCTCATGCAAGACTCTAGAGCACTCAAACTTAGGTCCCTTTACATTCACCAGACGATTTAATTGCACCAGGCAAACCTCCTGCCATTCACATTTCTTTCCTACTACACTCGCACTCATCCGTTCCCTGGCTCATCCACACATACCACTAAATATTTAAAACTAAGACATTGCTCCAAGCTGCTCATCCATCTAACATAACTTCACACTGAGGGGACTGTCCTCACTCACAACCATAACCTTACTCTTATCTACGTTTACTTTCAAACCCCTCCTTTTACACACCCTGCCAAATCTCTCTACCAATCCTCTCAAAAACTCTCTTCAGATTCGCCACACAGAACCAATCATCTGCATATAATAGATAGGCACCCTCCACTCATCTCCATTCCCATCATTCTAACACCCATTTCCTGCCATCCCCACTCGAATTCTTCAATAACCCCATCCCATAGACAAATTGAATAACCAATGGGACACATAACACACCCTGTCTCACTCCGCTATTAATCCTAAAACCACATCACCATTGACACCATTTATTCTTACACACGCTTCACTATCGTCATACATACTTTTGATTCCATTCAGAAGCCTACCACCAACACCATATATCACTAATACTTGCCATAAGTGCTTCTCTGATTAACTTCTATCATACGCCTGTTGCAAATCCATAAAACCTAAATATAATTATTTCTTCTTCTCCCTCATTTGCTCAATCATTTGGTTTCAATGTAAAAGATTTGATCCACACAT
>JABUQX010106603.1:12500-17500 GCA_015478945.1 Trachelipus rathkii | reverse complement strand
TATCTTGCCTACTGCTTACCAGCTTTAACTTTCTGCTTTAATGTTTAACTCACTGTTTTCTTTAATCATTTCACTCACCCAGCATTACAGCAAATCTTTAAAAGAAAAACAGTAATCACAGGTGAATACATAGTAACAGATTAGTATGCTTTGCTCACTGCTTTGATTGCTTTAACTTTCTGTTTATTGCGACCATACTGTTTATCGCTTTTAACCATACTTAACTCACATACACATACCCAAAGCTGTAAATCAAATAAACAATAGAGGTATATGGCAACATGGAGTTTGCATGCTTTTGCACCGTTTAATGCTTTAACTTCTGCTTATCAGCCACCACTAGCTTATCGTTTAACCATACATTACATTACCTTAAAGCAGTAAATCAGTAAACACAGAGGTACATAACAGTGATTAGTATGCTTTGTTCACTGCTTTGTTGCTTTAACTTTCAGCTTACTTGTGACCACTGCTTACTGTTTAATCATACATACCCAAAGCAGTAAATCAGTAAACATCAGAGGTAATATTAGCGGTCGGATTAGTGCTTTTTTGTCTTTACCGTTTTTACCGTTTTTAATCCTCTTTCTTTACTGCTTTAACTCACAGCTTTAACCACATTTTTACATACCTAAAAGCAGTAAATCAGTAAATACAGAGTATTACCTAACACTCCAGGACAGTGCCTTATCTTACGCTCACTTTCAGTGGCTTTTACTGCTTTAATCTCTCTAGCTTACTGTTTTTAACCATCACTTTACTGCTTTATCCTCAGCTTTACTGTTTTTAATCATATTTATTAACATTATGTTTTTTTATTTTGTTTTTAATATTCTTTTATTTATTTTATTATTTTTATTTATTTTTATTATTTTTATTATTTTATTTTTATTTTTATTACATAGGTGACTAGTAAGCATTACGCCCATTGTTGCCATTTGTTAATACATAAACATTGAATACACACACATTAGATATTACACACATTAGCCAATATTACAATACACATGTTAGATTATATCACTACCTCAATATTATAACGTATAATATGTTATTTTGTTTTATTCACGCACATTCAAATATAACTAAATTATTTCAAAGTTTCTTAAAACTTCTAAAATAAATACATCTTTGAATCAAAGAATTATTATTATCTGTTAATACTTTTTGTTTATAAATTTTATAACTATCGTGTATGTTTTTAATAAAATTTCATGAAATTTTATTAAAAACATATATTTTACATACCCAGCAATAAATCAGTAATCGTAGGTCAGCTCCTCACCTCTACACTGTTATGATCACAAAGCCTTGTTCTATTGACCACTGCTTTCACATCATCTTAATACGTAATAAGCATAAACAAAAGCCAACATAACACGGTTTTATTAAAGTCTTTCTAGTTCCATTTAAAATAACACCATTCCACTTCACATTTTTACTACTGATAAGATTTCAAAGTTTGAACAACTGGCCTTTCTTCATATTACATCACGAAACGAATAGCCACACCAGCCGCAAATGAAATGACCTCTCTGTAAATGTTGAGTCACGCGATACCTAATTTAGATGGGCATAAGTATTTATCTAATTCCAGGTCAAATATTCAAACCGACCTTTCTTAAATGTGGTGCAATGTTAGGCCCACTAGGGCCCAAATTTGTACAAGTTCCTTTGTATCCTGTCAAGCATCGTCAGCAGGGCCCAGTTTGTGATTGAAGAATCATTGTTATTATTATTATCTTTATAAATATTAACCAAACATGTTGATCGGTAAGATCCTTAAGTTACAAAGGAATGTTCGTGATTGGTGGAGTACCTATCTTCTGCGCGATCTTCGTATGTGATTGTCGAGAATTATTTATCGTCTTGAAAATAACTTTGTTCTTAAACTTGTATTTGAGTTGTGCGTGTGTTTTATTTTAGATTCAAACTCATTTTAAAATCATAGTCATTTTAGCTGTTAAGCGATGTTGCGCCTGATTTGTATTAAAGTGTTTTACAGTATATCATATTTATAATAAATACCATGTCAATATTAATTATCAGAACAGATAATACCACCACCAGGGCTCAGCATGAGCCCCACCCGCAAAGGCAGCCAACCCCGCACCCGTAGGTGCGTCCCGCCGCGTCCCCGCCCGCCGCGTGCGCCCGCCGCGCCGCGTGCGCCCGCAGGCGCAATATTTCCGCGCGAATGAAATATATATATATATATATATATATATATATATATATATATATATATATATATATATATATATATATATATATATATATATATATATATATATTGTTGTGTGTGTGTGTGTGTGTGTCTATGTGTATTTGCATATGTGTGAATAAGAGATATAGTGTATGTGTGTATAAGTGTAAGTGTCTATGGTAAGTGTAACTGCTTATAAGATGAATCATTAATATAGGTGGTATCAAAGATGACGCCATCAAAGATGAGTCATCAAAGATGAACCACCAAAGCTGAGATACCAAAGCTAAGTTATTAAAGTTGAGGCATCAAAGCTGAGGCATCAAAAGCTGAGGCATCAAAGTTGAGGCATCAAAGTTGAGGCCTCAGCTTTGATGCCTCAACTTTAATAACTTAGCTTTGGTACCTCAGCTTTGGTGGTTCATCTTTGATGACTCATCTTTGATGGCGTCATCTTTGATACCACCTATATTAATGATTCATCTTATAAGCAGTTACACTTACCATAGACACTTACACTTACACTTATACACACATACACTATATCTCTTATTCACACATATGCAAATACACATAGACACTTACACTCACACACACACACCCACACACACAATATATATATATATATATATATTTACACTATATATATATATATATATATATATATATATATATATATATATATATATATATATATATATATATATATATATATATATTTCATTCGCGCGGGAATATTGTGCCTGCGGGCGCACGCGGCGGGCGGGAACGCGGAAATATTGCGCCTGCGGGCGCACGCGGCGGGCGGGGACGCGGCGGGACGCACCTGCGGGTGCGGGGTTGGCTGCCTTTGCGGGTGGGGCTCATGCTGAGCCCTGGTGGTTAGCTTATGAACTAGTGGAACACTACTCTATTCAAACACAAATAATAATTATTCCTCAATGTAAGTATTTATTATAAATATGATATACACTTAGTAAAAATAAAACACTTTTAATACAAATCAGATAACTTGTGCACCGCTTAACAGCTAAAATGACTATGATTTTAAAATGAGCTTGGGTCTAAAAGATAATAAAACACACACCTGCTCAAATACAAGTTTAAAGAACAAAGTTAATTTTCAAAAGACGATAAAATAATTTTCGACCAATCACATACGAGGTCATATAGAGATAAGGATTACTCCGACCAATCACAAGTAAGGAAAACATTTTCTTCTTAAAGGATCTTACCGATCCAGCATGTTTCAGTTTGAAATATATTTATAAAAATAATAATAATAACAATAATTCTTGTCTATACTGGAATTACCTTTTGACCTGGTATCAGGCTTAAATTAGCCCTGATACAAAAAGGGTTATCCTCTAAATTTAGACTCAAATTTAGGCCTAACGCAGTTATTGCACCACATTTTACAAAAGGTCAGTTTGAAATATATTTTGACCTGGAATTAGGTCTAAATCGCCCTGGGATACAAAAAGGATTATCCTAAATTAGGTACAAAGTAGTTATTTCCAACACATTTTACAGAGAGAGGTCAGTTTCGTTTCTGACGAGTGCTGGTTGTTGTGTTTTCTCGTGATGGGTTGTCAATGTGTTGGGCTATATAAATAATAATAATAATAAAGAAAACTGGAATTATTTAAAAACTTTGAAATATTTTTAGTTAACATCGAATGAGTAATATAAATGTAAGTGGAATAATTGTTATTTTTAAATAAGAACTTAGAAAGATTTAATATAATACATGTTATGTTAGCAGAGAAGAACTTATTTTGTTCTTTTTATACTTATTACATGGCTAAAGATGATGTAAAGCAGTAAGTCAATGAAAAAAACGTGGCATAGCTTGGTGTAGAGGGGTGCTAGGGCTGACCTTAACTGATTACTGATTTATTGCTTTAAGGTATGTAAATATATGTTTTTAATAAAATTTCATAAAATTTTAGTAAAAGTTATTTAAAAACTTGATAGTTATAAAATTTATAAACAAAAAGTATTAACAGTTAATAATAAATTTTTTGTTCAAAGATAATGATTGATTTATTATAGAAGTTTTAAGAAACTTTGAAATAATTTTAGTTATATTTGAATGAGTAATATAAATGTACGTGTTTAATTAAAACATAAAATGTTTTAATAAATTATACGTTATATGTGTAAGTGAGTGTGTGTGTGTGTGTGTGTGTGTGTGTGTGTGTGTGTGTGTGTGTGTGTGTGTGTGTGTGTGTGTGTGTTATGTGTGCTCTAAATAATAACAAGAGGCATGAAGTAAATAACACTAAGTATAATAATAAAAAAAAATAAAATAATAAAATAATAAAATAAATAAAAATAATAATAAAATAAATAAAAAGTATTAAAACAAAATAAAAAACATAATGTTAATAAATATATGAGTTAAAACAGTAAAGCAGAGAGTTAAAGCAGTAAAGCAGATAGTTAAAGCAGTAAAGCAGAAAGTTAAAGCAGTAAAGCAGAAAGTTAAAGCAGTAAAGCAGTAAAACAAGAGCATGCTAATCCCTTAGGTGTTAGGTAATACCTCTATTGATTTACTGATTTACTGCTTTAAGGTATGTAATGTATGTGAGTTAAAGCAGTAAAGCAGTGAGTTAAAGCAGTAAAGCAGAAAGTTAAAGCAGTAAAGCAGTAAAACAAAAGCATACTAATCCCTTGTTGCTATGTAACACCTCTATTGATTTACTGATTTACTGCTTTAAGGTATGTAATGTATGTGAGTTAAAGCAGTAAAGCAGTGAGTTAAAGCAGTAAAGCAGAAAGTTAAAGCAGT
>JABUQX010106603.1:0-7500 GCA_015478945.1 Trachelipus rathkii | reverse complement strand
AATTCCGATCAAGATGTTAATTTAGTGGTGCTCGCAGGACTGTCTGACCGTGACATCAAAAATACAAAAAAAAAAAAAGTTATATATATCCGTTGAAATTATAAGCCCGTGCATCAGGATTCGGAAAATATCCGCAAATAGTTGTTGAAATCGACATTGAAAATTTGTGAATTTCTTCATGTGGAATTTGAAATTTTTTGATATCATCCCATCAATTAATGTATGAGAGATCCGAGACAGAGAGAAAGCAGAGAGAGAGAGAGAACGAGACGAAAGAGCAGAGAGAGAGAGACCGTGTAGTGAGAATGTGACAGAGTACTCGGAAGAGAGATATGCTAAGAGACTCACGAAGTCTAGAGGAGAAGATTCTGAAGCACACACGCACGATACGATCAGGCACACTGACGTCCTTCGAGCACGATCGTATGAATGATATAATCGTCTACTGTTAAATACTAAAAAGCATATAAGGTGATCATAGGCGCGTGATCTTATATATAAAGGAACCAATTAAATACTAAGGGACACAAATCTCATAATGGAATGCCCCTTCATAGAAATCTAGCCAATATACTAAGGGACAACAATCGAACACCTTTATTGGAATCTGTTAAAATACTAGCTAGAGGATAACTAGTATCCCCTTCTGAAATAACACCCTATTAAATGCGAGCACCGCGTACTATCACTCCTATCGCGCTCATAGATGGACACATAACGCGTTCCCTCATAGAATACTTATTAGCACACTAAGGAAAAAATATCCATCTTATAAGAGTCCATTAAATACTAAATGAAGCAAAATAGCCCTTCTATATGAACCCATTAAATACTAAGGAACGCGATAGGTTCTCTTATAGGAACCTATTAAATAAAAAGATACACAATAGGTTCACTCATAGGAACCTTTTAAATACATAGGGATACAAAAGGTTCCCTTATAGGAATATATAATTAGGTCCCCTTATAGCGAACCTTATTAAATACAATTAGAAGATAGATCTACCATAAGTCAAAGAAGTCCCATTATACAACCTATTAAACACTAAAGGAAACACTTGGTCCCTTTATAACAACCTATTAAATGCTATGGGACAAAATAAGTCTCCAATAGGAACCTATTAAATATTAAAGGATACAATAGGTCTCTTATAGTAACCTATTAATTCTATGCTTATTTTTGGTGTAAATCAAAGATGTTAAGAAATGCCTTTCGCTAAATTGTTCCTTCTTTTTAATGTAGAAATTCATTTTCAATCTAATTTATTTGTACTGCCTCGCTCAGATAACTACGGTAGTCACCCTTGTGATGATTGAAAAAGCAATTACAAATTTTAATTAAAATTAAATAAAGCGAAATTAAAAATTGTTCATTTTTTTCGAAATTATCAGAAATTTTGTTCGTTTCAAAAAAAAAAATAAACAATTTGAAAAAAAAGAAAAATTTGGTATTGATTAATGTTTTCACTTAGAGTTGGCACACAAGTTTAAATGTCTTGTGCGGATGACTTGCCGTGCCGGGTGCGGTTGCGTAGATCTTTATGCGATTAATATGCTGCGTGTTGTTGTGAGAAGGGAATATAGACTGCTTCACGAGGTTCCAGGCCGCTTATACACAAACTCTCACAATAACATACCAAGCGCCGGCAGCTCACGTTGCGTGCGAAAATATATCAATGCGGCGTGAGTACCAGTCCAGTGCACATTCCCCTGGCAGTGTATGCAAGGTCCGCGTGCTTTTAAAATGCAGTACTCTTGCCCCAACTCTAGTTCACTTCAATTAATAGTTTTCTCTTATTCAGGTTTTCTTAGGTTTAACTTAAATTAAAGCTAAAGTATGACTGTCGGGATAGATGTGATGGTTTGAATCCTTAAGGAAATATCCTATTTTGTTTTAACTTTTTTTATTTTAAATGGCCTTATATATAGTCATTTCTGATAATTCCTTCGAAGATAGTCTCTAAAGAGGTTGGTTATATACAGTTCATTGCCATATTCTATTAGATAGTCTTTAGAAAATTGTTCCAATGCATCTCCATGAGGAATAGGAACAGGGATTTTCACCACACAAACATGGGATTATGAAAACTGTTTGCTCTTAAAAATCACACATCGGATTTGCCCGTGCCAAGATGAAAGCCAGTCATACCTTTGAAATATAAAGTTCCATATAGCCTTATAAAATTAGCAGCCTTTCGAAATGGAAAATATAAATCCTTTTCCTGAGAACGTATTTACTATGTGTATGTGTGTGGGGGTGAGGATCTTGGTGAACTGGTATGTGAAGAAGGTCCTGAAAGGAATGGTGGGGGGAGGTTCACTGAATACTTGAAAGACATCGAAATCAATCTAGAGGATACTATAACCTACCATGTAGGAAGGGTCCCAGCAAATGGCGTACATCACTCCCCACTTGGGAGAGTCCTGCACACACAGTCGTGTAGCCTTTAATCTTCGTGTGTTGATGGAGAGGTTCCCTTTAAATGCACCGCCTTTGTAAAATCATTTTATTGTATCAAATATTAAGTTAAAAAAAAAACTATGAATACAGGACAACTGGAATAAGAATGAAGCGATATGGAGTAGTGACGTCTTGCAGCTAGGATTACGGGACTAGAACAAAGAAAGAAAGCGAGCAGGTAAAAACTTCTACTCTCTGATCTGCGACAGCTGGACAAGTAAACTATGACCCGCTAAGCGAGTGCGATAACATTACATGCCACAACAAGTTAGTTAAGGGTATCATATGTCTCGTAACACGTCGTTATCTATGTCATCTTCTCATCGCTCAAACGTATATGGTTAAGTAAGTTCGATCTCACTATAGCTTTAGAAAACTCAACAATAAAATAATCGTTGTATTTTTTTTTTCACTTTCGTTTTTGCAAATCTCGACCCATTGATATAGATCCCTTTGATAACCTCTATTAAAGGGATCGAGATCCGAGTCGTTAAAGGGGGGCGGGGCGAATAAGAGTTCTTCAATTCTAGAATCGACTCCACAGAAAAGTGAAGTAGGAATTAAGATTTTTTTAAGATATGGAGATTAAGCTAGAAAAACATTATTTGGGAGCTTTTGAGACAAAATAAAAGTCCGCGAACCGGAATCTAATTAGAGTCAAGCGTCTGACATTGAGGACCCTATCTGTTAACCTTCTGTCTGTAATGTTGAACAATGTAGCTTTTGACAAGACATGAAATCCCAAATGAAATAGTAAAGAAGCCCCAAACCATAATATGAAAATCTTAAAATATGTAAGGATCATTTCTTATCCTGTCCATATCCATATCGCTTTCGATTGCATGAATCCGAACATTATTTAATAAAACAAAATAAAACCGCTATTAGTCAAAATAAAAACTATTGTAATAAAAGAGCTTCACACCTTTAAAAATATTTTTAAAAAAAGTTAAATCTATTAGCTACCTAACGTAACTTAAAATAACCTTACTTTCAAGAACATAACCTACGTTAACCTAACCAAAAACTATATTTTATATAATTATTTCAACCTTTCCATAGTTTCAATAAACAAAAAATTTTACAAGTTATATAAAAGTATATATGAAAATTAGTTCAAACTTTTCTCAACATAGAGCGAAGTCCGATCTACATTTTGCTTCGCGATAACGTAAACAAATGCAGATGGAAAAAAAATTGACACTTCAGTGTCCAATGTGACAAGTGTTAATGACAAAAAAGAGCTATAGTAATTATTATTATTAAATACTTATTGTGATTTTTAATTAAAAGAAAAATCGTTAGTCTACTGAGATAATCTATTTAAGAACCTAATAATTAAAGTTGAGGGAAAATGAACGAAATTAGATACGATAGCTAGATAGATAGATAGATAAGATAGATAGAGAGATATAGAAATGTGAAGAATAATAGATAGATAGATAATATACAAAAAACATGAAAAATCGAAGAAAAGCATTTTTGGAAAAACTCTCGAATAAATTTAATTATCTTTGTAGTTTTATGCGAAGAAGATCGATATTTTCTTTTACTAAGTACTATATTATCTTACTATACTATTACTAGAATTACACTATTCTTTACATTATACTAGTATTATGCAATATTGATACTATTACTAGTCTTGCAATATATTATACCTTTACTACTATAATATAATACTATACTATAATTTACTATACTATACTATCTTTATATTGTACTAGTACATACAATCTTTATTACTTTACTAGTCCCTTGATACTACTTTGATATTTTTACTCACTACTATACCGATCTTGATAATTTTCAACCTAGTACGTATACTATCTTTACTAGTGACTATGACTATCCTTATTTTTACTCAGTACCTATACTATCTTGAATACTTTTACTAGTCCGTGTACTATCTTTACTTTTACTGTAATCAGCTATACTCTCCCCAACTAAACGCTTACAGAGTGAGATGTGTCCACCTAAACTAGACTGTTTTAGTTACTCAAGAATAAACTTAAGAATATTCTCTGTTTTGAATCGATTTTATATTCTCTTTGAGTACGATAAAATGAAATTCATTCTTTCCCCCGACACTCTATCGAATACATAACTGTGGACTAGCCCAAATGGTTGACAGGAAAATAGGGACAGAAAAAACGGTCGACAGGACATCAAAACAAAATTTCCTTAACTTGGCCTTAGGTTACGTTATGTAGCGTTATGATTAGGTTAGGTTAGGTTAGGTTACGATTTAGGTAGACCTTTTATTATTCTATAACTCAGGTAAAAGTCACAGATATATTAGGTACGTGTTAGATAGTGTAAGTTGTTAGCTAGTTGTTTAGTTAGGTTAAGTTAGGCTTAGCGATAGGTCTAGTGTTGTTAGTTAAGTAAGCTTAGGTTAGGTAAAGTTGTTTTTTGAAATAGAGAGAGAGCTCTAAGATAATACTACACAGCAGAGTTTTCTGAAAGACAACTAATATGGTGTGATTATTGATCAACTGCGGCTCAAACACTACCACAAACGGAACAATGTGAGCTCCTCCAGTAATTTTGAAAGAACGGTTCTCGCTTGATTTAATAGTTAACACCAATTCGTCGCCTTGAAAAAACGATTAAACAAGTTGGCATCTGAGCTAACCGAACCGAATTCCAGGCAAACCACTGCCAATATGACAAGCTGTTAGGAAAGGTCCATACAACATAAACGTCAAAGCTCGATATTGGCATATTGCAATTTAGAGCCCCAAATGCCCAGAAACACACCATGGGCGGCCTGCATTGGAACTTACGGTCAAGAAATTCGGGTAACATATTGTTTGTTATGAGTGTGTCAGCTTGTTCTCAAGTTCTGCCGTCATTCCAACGTGTACAATAATGACTTCATGTAATCGTTTATGCAAATAAACCAAAATAATCTTTCGGACGAGGAGGGAGAGGTGAGTAAGGGGGAGAGAGGAAATAGGGAAAAGTGCCGTTGGGGTTATTAAAGGAGGGGGGCGCAGAACATGCTAATCCCCCCTTTGTATGTTTTAGATCGTACATACATAATATTTATTTAATTCAAAATTAAATATCATTCAGAGAGACAGAGAGAGAGAGAAGAGAGAGAGAGCGAGAGAGATTGAGAGAGAGAAGAAGAGCAGAGAGAGAAGAGGAGAAGAGAGGAGAGAAGGAGGAGCAGAGAGAGAGAAGAGAGTATGAAATTGTGTTATTATCTTTTTCCATAATTTCCTTTTCAGCTCTTACTTTATATATATATAATAATATAGTATATATAATATATATATATATACTATATATATATATATATATACTATATATAATAATATATATATATATAATATATATATATATAATTATTTATATGTATATATATATATATATACTATATATATATTATATAATATATATATATTATATTTAGTATACTATATATAATTATTATATATATATATATATATTTAATATATATATATAATATAACTATATAATATAATATATAATATATATATATATATATATATATATATATATATATAACATACACCTCAACCATCTATAGCTATTGGTGATAGATACACATATATATATCTATCTCACTATTTATAGTTTTGGGAAGGCATGCTAGAGTACAGGAGATAGCGGTTTTGTAAAAGAATTAAGAAGTGAGACCTAAGGAACGTATTAGAGAGTGGTGGGGTGTGGGTGTGGTATGAAGAAAGGGGAAAATGAGGGAATAAATGAAATATCTAGTGGGGAAAGGAGGGAGAATAAATGTGGAAAGTATGTGTGAAGGGGACCTTACGACTGGTCAAAGAGAGGTGTGACACACGATGGTGTCTTCGGACAAAAAGGGAAAGCTCATATTGTTATCAAGAAATGTTATGACCCGTACAAAAACAAAAATGAGAGAAGGACTGAGGAAGGAGAAAGGGGAAGAGACAATCGAGGTACGGACAGTCAGAAGGAGGAAATTGCCGCTTTAAAATAATAAGTAATGAGAATAGAATAAGTGAGATTGGTGAAGTGAAAATAAACATCAATCGTACCACTGTGAGATCGAGACTTGAATAATAATAATATTAGCCGGCAGATAAAGATGACATCTAAGTGTAAAAAGATTATATCAATATACGACGAAGTTGAAGAGAACATACACGTGTAACTAAATCTGAAATGAGACAGTAATGCAAATAATAAATAGTAATAAGTCACAATGTGAGATTCTGTAATGTTGATTACAGTGGGAACCGCGCTTTGCAATAATTTCAATAATTAAATAATCCTTGACAGGAATTACTAATAATAAGGATGACAAAGGTATAGAGTGTATGAACTAATGTTTATTGAGATCAATAAATAATGCGTACATATAATAACAAGTGAGCAAGTAAAATTAAAAATAGGAGTTTGCAATTAAGTTTAGAATATTAATAATAATCAATAAATAATAATGATATATAATAATTAATAAGTTTTTAGTAATTGTACTAAATAACATAATGAATAGAGTAATAGATGAATTTTTATATAGATTTTTAATTTAATAATAATAATTTAGATGTGACAAAGTCCTTTTGAGAGCATGAATTTGAGAAATCTAGAAATCTCTGACAATGAATTGACCAATTGCAAAGGGATGAATGTATAATTCCCGTACATATATGATAAGAGAATCTGTATTTGTTTCACCATTATATATTTAAGTATCTAGCAACGACACGGTATCACACACACCACACACACACCACACACACACACACACACAACACCACACACACCACACACACCACACACACACACACACACCACACACACACCACACACACACACACACACACACACACACACACACACACACACACAACACACACACACAACAACCACACACACACACACACACATACTATAATATATATATAATTAAGTATAAAAATAATCTATATAATATAATATATATATCATATACTAATATATATATATATATTATATATAGGTATATAGTGATCCCATGGATGCTCTAAGTGAGTAGTAGGCTT